>CAIGRO010304913.1:0-13607 GCA_903798355.1 Fraxinus baroniana | reverse complement strand
GATATCGTGGGCTTTCCAACGATATTCGAAATCGATGGTTTTGGTGGTCAAAAGTGACCGAAAAAATGCCTCAAACTTGGCAAAAAAATCTGAAAATTCAGTGACCGTTTGTGAAAGAAATTTCAAATTTCAGTAACCGTTTCTAAAACTTTGAAACTTTAGTGACCGTTTTGAAATTTTCGGGTAACTTCAGTGACTATTTATGAAATTAACCCATTCTATTAACCATCATATATTGTCCTTGACAATGGTTACTATAAAATATTAAATTTTCTTACTTTGAAATGATGAAACATTGTCACGCTTTTAGATTTATTATAGTCTTTTCAAAATACGATGGGTAATTAAACCATTTTGTGCCCTCCCAATGATTTTTTTTAAATAAAAATTATTATCAGATATAAAATGTACTAACTAATGCAATGTTGGGAATTTAAGAATGTGTTGTAAAAAAGATAAGGATATGAGTAGGGGCGTAGAGAAAGTGGGCAAGTTTGAGCTATCAGGTCCCATAATTTTTTAAGGGGGTTTTTTTTTTTTTTAATGAAAATTCTATTTTTTAATGATTTTTTTTTTTCAATGTAGCAATCTAATTTGACCCACATTATTTTTTTCATTCTTATTCTTCTACCCATTTTTAACCACACATTCTCCAATAAAATAATATTTTTCATCACACCAATAACTTTTCCTTCTTTTTCAACCACATATTGATTATCACATCACTTCAAAAAAATGCATTATCTGATTTTAATATGCACCAAACACACTCATATATATATAATTTTTTCTTTTTAGTCTCCCTTGGTTCGGTCCCTAATTATATAAGTGCTAAAAAGATGAAAATTGAGAACTTTAAGTTCCTTAAAATGTATTGTGGTTAACAAAATCATGGTGTGAATATAATTAGGGAAAATTGCAGTCATGATACCAAACTTTTCAAATTTTTACAGATTTTACCCAAACCTTTGTTTTGTGCCAGTGGAGGTCTCAAACGTCTCCAAAATATGCATTGGAGGTCCAACGGAAAGTTTCCGTCCATTTGACCATTAGTTGACCAAGAATAGTAGATTTGACCAAATTTTGACAAAATTAAAATGGGAAAAATGGTAAATATAAAATTTTCTCATTAAACAAATAAAAAAAAAGAGAAAAAAAAACTGACATGCACCTCTCTTCCCAAGCAACAATACCAACACAATGTCGACACTACCATCGCCTCTGTGCTGGTACCACCACCCCCTATCTCCTTCCCCAACCCACTCTCACTAATTTCCCCTCCAAAACGCCACCACCACAATCAAACTAAAATAAACCCACATAAATTCAGTGAGTTCGAATCAAAATTGGTGAATCAAAAGACTTCACAGTCGAACAAGTAGCAAAGGTTTCTAAACAGATTGATAGATTATACGTGGGTGTTGATTGTTTGGGTTGTGAATTTGAATTTGCAGAGATTTCTAAGCTTGATCGGTGATTTACTGGTGAACTAGGGTCGAGAGGTGAAAAAGGATATGGTGTCGCCGTCAGTCTACGGATCAACGGAGGTACAAGATGGCTGGTGATCTAGTGGTGAATTGGTGGCAGGATGAGGGCCGAGTTTCAAATTTTTGGTTTGGGACGGGGTGAAGAATGAGATAAATAGCGTGCTCAAAACATTACGATCTAGCCCTGAAAAAGGGCAGAAAAAGCTTGCTAAATGCTCAAAACATTTTCATTGTTGGTGGCTGTTAAGGGATTGTTGAGCATTTTCATTGTTGGTGGCTATGGGAGGTCCGACAACGTGTTGGTGGCTGATGGATTATGATGGCTGCACAGGCTGGGTGGGTGATAAGGGCATTTTTACACGTTTACTTCGGTTCACAAATGTGGATAACTGTCGATAAATGTGTGGAATATAGCTTAATTTGATGTAATATGTGTTTGTAGGACATCAACGATAAACATGTGGAAAATTAGAAAAAATAAGCAAAAAAAAGAGCTTAAACGAAGTAAAAAATCAAAGTTTGAGTACTCAAGTGCAATTACTAAAAAGTTGTGTCGATCTCACGATGAATATTTGAGAGTGCTAGACATAAATTGGATGAGAAAAGAAGCCAAAAGAATGAAATATAGTGAAAATACTATCACATATTAACTTCTAACCGAAAAAATTATACTTCGAATTTTCAGTCTTAGTTTGAGACCCATTTTTCAAATATAAGGCGTTCGAATTTGAAAATTTATACTTCTGAAAGATTTGTAGCCCTTTGAGTAAGCTTTCCAATGCAATTTAAATCACCTCACTCTCATATCGGAAGATAAATATATGACTAAAATACTAAAAGCTATCCGACTGGAAAAACATGAAAACCATACGATCGCATGGTATAAATTCCATGCGGTCACCCATCCTTCAACATGAACATTTTGGAGCATTATAGTTGGCCCATGCGATGGCATGGAGGACTACCATGCGATCGCATGGTATGTTCTGTGTGCGAAAAATTTAGTTTCCTTATTCAACTCAATCACGTATGGAACGATATCTTGAGACCCTACTTAACTCTAATCTCGTCCAGAACCAGGAGGCGATGCATTCCTAGAGAGAAAAACGACATTGATAAGCTAAAAAGAAGGCAAGAACAAGGATTTTTCACATCAAGCTTGAAGATTTTAAGATTTAATTCAAGTTCTTAGTGATGTTTTCCTTTTATTACTTTCATTGTTCTTTTATTTTATCAATGCTAGGCTCGACTTTTTATGTACTAGGTAAACGATGAACCTCTCATTGTGATATTTTAATTCTCTATTTTACAATTTGATGTCCAAACACAAATGGTTTTGTTGAATGATTTATATACACTTTCTTGCCTCTATAATTAAATGCATGTAATTATATGAGTTTGAGTGGTCTATTTTATGCATTCGAAAAAATGGAAATAGACTCAACATTGTATAAATTATCGTACGATCCAATAGGGGATAGAAATATACCGCTATACTTTACGTGAATCTCTAAGTGTTTACAAAACGTCATGTATTCTTATATATTGTATTTGTCATAGAAATATAGTCAAATGGTATGCTAGAATATGTTCAATTACACTAGAAAGAGATTATTGGATAAGTTAAAAATATTGATTCATCAATCATTCATCGTGTTATCAAATTGTGAAATAGGGGTTAAAAGGGAACTTTGTTTGGTGATTCGGGATCATAGTGCACTTTTCATACATTAATTTTATTAATTTCTTTAAACTTTTACATTCAAATTTATTTTGCTTTTATTTAGTAACCTTAATTTAAATTGCATTTTAATCATAATTTAGTTATAAAATTCAAACCATCAACCATCTTGAGTTAAATAGATTCGGTTAAGGTCGCGATAATAAAATTAAGTTAAACCAATTCTTGTGAAAACGATACTCGAAATTCTAGAATTTCCACTTTATTACTTGTCAACGAATCGTGCACTTGCGGTAATTTAAATCCGAAACATATTTTCGTGAGGGGTGGGGTGGGGTGGGGGATGAACATTATTATTTTCTTTTAATTATTACTTCAATTATTTTATGGGGATAAATAGGAAAGTTATCATTTTGCCCTTATAAAATTTGGTCAAATCTACTATTCTTGATCAACTAACGGTCAATGGGACGAAAACCGTCCATTTGAACCTCCCATGCATATTTTGGAAATGTTGGGGGACCTCCGTCGTCACAAAATAAAGGTTTGGACAAAGTCAGCAAAAATTTGAAAGATTTGGTACCGTCGCTGCAATTTTCCCATATAATTATCCTAATGATACATGTAAAATCGTCCACTAGCAATTTAAGTGCTATCAAAATGAAATGTTGACTCAAATGCTAATATTTGAAGGCTTGAGGCCGAAGTGCAAACATATCCAATATTAGGGGATCTCTGCTGCTATTTTTCCTTATAAAGCGACGATGAAAAGCATTATTTTTTGAATATCCCACTGTCCCTCTGGTGCTGCAATGGCGCTTCCTTCAGCATTCCATGAAAGGCTGGAACAGATGGAGCAGACGAGAAATCAACGCCTCTCTCTCCTTCAGGTTTGGTTCACTCCTTTCCCTTTATACTTTGTTTTAATTTGAAAATCTTCGACTATTGATTAAATTTCAAATTTTTCAAATTTTGTACAGGCAGAGAAAGAGCTTCAGAAGAGTAAATCTCAGTTATTAGCTACAAAGATAGCAAACATAAGATCAATGGAACAGCGCTGCCTAAAACTTGACTGTAAAATCGCTCACCAACACTTCGTCATTTCTTCTCTCAAGTCTCAAATCGAAAGCCTTGATTCTGCTTACCTTCGTAATCTCCAGAAATTTAGGTAAACGTTTGTTACTATACATTTAATTTATAATTTAATTGTTTTTTAGGATTTCTAGTTTGTTGTTTATCCAGAAATGATTATTATGTGATTTTGTGTTTATTTGCCTTGGGGCCTTGAGGAATGTGTGTTTTGTTTTCCTCGGAATGTCAACTGCATTATCTGAACATAAGCTCTCGAGTAAGCCTGTGCATGAATTCCTTTTTTTCCCTTTCAATAATTGGAACATATTTTTCAAAGCGAATTTAAAGGATTTTCTATTTAAGAAGTCAATTATGAGTTCTGACAAAGTCCAAATGGAATCAAGTTAAATTTTCAAATTCAATGAAAATGATTTAGGTAGATGACACCCAAATTATATGTTGATAACTGAATGTACTTTTGGCTTCTCCATTTTGGTTAGCAAGAATCTGCCAAAATATTGTTTACTAGGATGTCTTGAATAGTGTGAGGGATGCCTTGAGGCACACCTCGCTTGAGGCTTCCATTGATCACCTCGAAGTATGCCATTTGTCAAGGCTTATGCCTCTATTGAGGCTTGCTTCAATGCTAAGCCTCAATGCAGCTGAGGGGGGGTGCTTGTTTATCTTCTCATTTTTGGTTATGAGCAATTCTTTGTAATTCTACTGTTTTAAAATTAATTTAGTAGTTTGTTTGGAGGGGTACGCCCCTCACTTCATACAGTAAAAATGTCTTGGTACCAGACTAAACCTTTTTAAACCCAGGTTAATAGAAAGGTTTATGCACTGTCTTCAAGAGTAATATAAATATCTATCTCCACACTTCATGTACTTGTGAGATAATTGCTTTGCTTTGCTAGCTAATGCTGTTAAGTTCTTTATTTTAGGACTTTGAAAGAAGAGGTGGAAGGGTTGGAGGAGTTGGAAAAACAGAAAGAGAGCTACTATAGCTCACAAAGTTGTGAAATGGAAGAGTTCAAGGCCCAAGTGGACAACTTTGTGGATGAATGTCAAGTCCAAGTAAAGAAACTGAGGAGCCAGGTTAAAGAGGTAAGGGAAACTGACCATTCTTTTCATTCATTTGTTTTTAAAATATGAAGCAATATCTGTAAATTCATCTTGAATGAGTCATTTCGTAGTGGAATATATCTACCCATTATCGTTAAGAGTTGTGGTTAATGGGGTGAAACCAAGACCTATCCCTACTTAGCTTGACAAAATTGCATGGTGAAACTCGGAGCTTCAATGATGTCAATATGATGTAGCATGTTCTATTAAATTTTTATAAACTCCTGAAGAATTCATATTTTGTCAACTTGTAACATTTTCGCTTGTCCAATAATAAAATTATAGGTAAGTCCTTTTTGATAGAGCACCTTTGCAGAGGCCCTTTAGCTGGACCTTTGAATTCATACCACAACATTAAACACTCCCTTGATCTTCATAAAAGGAGAGAAGCAATGTCCTGTAATGCAAACTATAAGAAATTTATTGAATGCTCGCCTATCATTTTTGATGCTTGCTTGATTCTTGTTTCAGCTCAAGTCCAGTTTCTCAGAACTTCAAGGCAGCCTTATCTGTCCAAATAATTCTGATATAGCAGCTGCCGAAAATAAAAAATCTGAACTTCTTATTATGAAAGAGAAATTGGATAGAAAGTTGGCTTCTAATTATGAAGTAAAACAACAGTTGATAAAGCAACTTGTCAGCACACTAGAAGACCAAGTTAAAGAAAGGAAGAGGTTATGTTAGTATGCTAAAAATAAATTGCAGCAGACTTTACAAAGCTACAAACATGTATAGAAAATAGTCATCAATATATTTTGCTTAACGAGATGCCTGATTAGTGAACAATTTTATTCCATTGACATTTTAGTTTTGATAAATTTCTTTTCCATGTACTTGTGATCAACATAACAATCTCTTATTCAACCTTGAGGATCCAAAATTTACAATCCCGGTTTCCTGCAAGTTGTTGAGCTATTTGAGAAAGGCCACATGCCTATACAATCCCTGCTGCACATTATTCATTATGTACATATTCCAGGTGCCCTAAATAAATTGTGTCTTGTACAGTACTCATGCTATATGTCCAAAATACTCTCTCTCATCATATACTTTCATGTTGTTGGAACTGCTAAAATTCGACATAGGAGCAAGCTGGAATGATATTTATCATCCTAGTGAATGGATTTTTCACAATATTATGCAGAGTAGATACTTGTCGAACTTGAATTGGCATCATTCCTGGAATCAACTATTGACATTGCTAAATTTACACAAGTTAGTTACGAATATCTGTTAGAGCTCAGTGTTTATCTTATTACAATAGATCTTCGACATGCTTTTGGAAACTTGCACATCCACTGTTCGACCAATGAAGTTATTCTGTTCATGAATATGTTACATGTTATTTGGCTTCTGGTATGACCATATACATCTAGGATATTCTCCAAGTGCATATAATGGGACAATGTTCTTGTATTCTTCCTAAAAGTTTTCCCTTGTAAATTAGGGAAAACAAAAGTATTAATATCTTATTTTTTATTTTTACTAACTTTCCTCCAAATTATTATATTATTTTCTTCCGTTGAAATTAAAAATATTTTAAATGCATTATTAAACCCACTTTCTATTTAAAATGTTAATTTCAAGAGCCTCTTGAAGCATAATGTGAATGATTGACTCTTCAAAATAGGAAGATTTTTATGTTTAAAATGTTAATACATACACACGTGACCATCGAATATCGTACAATTTATTTGAACCTTTAATTTTTTAGGACCGAACCAAAAAAATGTCGGGTTCCCCAACCTTGTAATTAGTGTGATATATCTTTAAAAATGAAGTTTTAGATTTTCAACTCATATAAATACGTAATTTTGGATCACTACAAGATTGAGTTTGTCAATGTGAAACAGTGAAAGTTATCCACGTAACTAAGACTTGAAGTTGGAAGGTAAAATCGTCAAACCAATTAACATTTGATATCAATTTAACTGAAAAGCTACGATTTTATATTGAACTCAAATTCATTGATTTAAAAAGTTTGGAGAGGCTAGACCACTACTTTGAAGGTTGAGGACGAAATACGAGAAAGATTCCAAATGGTGCTAATTTCCCATTCTACAGTGCAAAAATTATTATGTACCAAATTAATTTTCAAAAACGCTGCACAGGCTCAAAAAATTTGGGGGCCTAAATCTCTATTTTGAAGGTTGATGATCAATAACTACATGCATTAAGTCACTCTATGAGCTTTAAAAATTCTTTTTCTTCAAATTTATTTTCAATCACTCATCCTCTCAATAAATAATTTAGCACGTAAATAAAAAAAAAAAAATCTTACTTTTTAATAACACAATCTTAAAAAAATTAATATTATAAAAATCATTTCTCTTAAAAAAAATGAGGCTCAAAGAAAGAGTATAAATGCCCTCCAAAATGGCATAAATTACTATGTACCAAAATGCATAAAAGAAAAATTAATATTATAAAACTCATTATTCCTATTCTAGAATGCATAAATTACTATTTACCAATTTCTTTCTTAATATGAAAATGCCGCTTAGACCAAAAAACGAAGGAGGCCTATACTTGAAAGTCCTTTTCCAATTGAGGTTGAAAATCTTTGTTGAGAAATTCAATCTAAAGCAAACAGATTTAGAGTGATAAGACTAAAGCTATTTGTCAAGATGAATTGTATATGACAATTTAAAGGTGTTGATATGACAGCACCTTATTGGCTGTTTTAGCTTAGATTTTTGTACAAATTTTAATGAAATGTTGGCATCTGACAATCTATCTCTCTATTTGACGAATCTGTTTGTACATATAGCATTGTCGTCGTGAAAATATAGTGCAAGGGCGAATAATCTTTCGAAGAAAGTGACACTATAACACGTCTTGAAACACCTGTCTAATTTTCTCGATTGACAGTTTTTTCCAACATAACTATGCTCCACTCAGTTGTTATGACTTGAGAAACTTGATGCAACAATACACGTAAATTATTGCAATAAAATTCGTGCCAACGGAGTCAGTCAAAGGATCGCAGCACGTGCAATCAATCTGTCTGATCCCTAGAGCATTAAACACAAGGATTTGATATTAATTAATTTAGTAATTTGTGTTCTTGTATGCCTTTTGGTAGTTGAGAAAAAAAGGAAAAAAGAAAATATGAAAATGATGAAATTGTACCAAAATCAAGAATATCTCATATAGTGCAATGCCAAATACATAGGGTGGCCTTAGAAGTTGGCCGGCTGTACCCAGACTCACACAGTATTTCTTGTTTGGTCATTACAAGTTGCTTTTGAGATGTTATCAATGTAACGTCAAATCAAGTATCCGAATATATGCACGTATTTATATCTAACGGAAAAAGGCCGTAGTTACAAACCCATATATTGCATAAAAATCAAAATAGGGGCAATAAACATATAAAATTGTCACGCTCGTGTATTTATATATGGAGATTTACTTTATATTTGCCATTTTCATACTAATTGGAACCCATGCTGTGCTGTAGGCTGCCCGAACAATGACTGGAAACAAATCGAAAATTATAACATTATTGTTTTTTTTTTTTTACTATATAATATTTGGTTCTTTTACTGTTGTCTTGAATGAAAGAGAGAGGATTTTATTCATAACAAAAATTACTTTATTTTGCTCAACTTTTTGTCCACACCATTAGTCCGACTATTGATCTTTCTCAATCTATTAGTTTGTAGCATCGTTGATCCTTAGTGGATGGAATGAAAATAGTGTTTTATAGTATTAGTGATGTTATAACATCAGTCTAAACGGTGTCATGTGGTAGGCTCAAATGTGATATTAAATTATTCATTTAATTATACTTATCATTTAATGTTATATTAGTGTTACCTAAACTGATATTTTAATACCGATAGTGCTAAATAATATTATAAAATATAAGAGTTGAAAATCTCGATTTTCAATAAGGAATCAGAGTTCAAAATGCCCAAACACACTATTTAATTTGTGTAGATCAAGCGAACGAAGAGATGTCAAAATTGGTATTCTCCAAGTAAGTTTATATCTTATTGAGAGACATGTTAAGGATATTAATCTCTCCAAAATGAAAATAATTCTCAACTTAAAAGACACGAACTACTCATCTTATGAATAATTATAAACTTGGCCAATCATGTATGAAGTCAAGTCAAATTAGAAATTGGAGTAATTATCCAAGTCGCTGTCGGATGGAATGTCATGTCAGAAAGAGAGTGGAGGCTGTGTCCAGGTATATATAATTCAATTTTGGAGGGTCAACTCTTTTTGGTCAGTCTGCCCTTCAATTTACAATGTCAAAAGAATCTTCAATGTATATCTTAAAAGACAATTTTAGAGGCACTCTGTGTCTGAAGACCATCATGTTGGACCTCCTTTTCCTAGAAAATACATGTTCCAAACAAGATAATTTAAGAGACACAGAGCAAATAAAACCTAGCATTAATCAATTTTGTAGATAATTTAGAGACATAACTCGACTTGACGTGATGTTTAAAGTTCTACATTTTCTTCCAATTAATAGAAATTTTGTGACTGTTTTATTCAAACTAGTGAACCCCATTATCACACAAAAATGTCAAAAATATCGGCTAGGCCACTGTGCAACGGTCACAATTCTCATACAAATTAGTTAAAAATGTAGAACAAACATGGGCTCAGTTAAACTTCTAGAATATTAATGCTCTCGAACAATAATACAATCAATAATATGATTTGTATTTGGTCACACTTTTTGAACTTGTATACAAACATTTTCTTTATTATAAGGATCGATAGTTGTTACAATTGATCACTAAAATAAAACTTAAACTTTCAAACTAAAAAATAAGTGGTGAAATAACATATGGGTACAATATTTAAACATATATATTTTAAACCGTTTTTGGGATGTGAGTTCGATTATATGATTTTTCAAAAAGTCCCAGCCTATTTTCTCCCAACCTCGTTTTGTAAGCTAATTTCTTATACTCAGACCATGTAAACTCCTCGTACAAATTTTTTTCTCCGACTTCCATTAGTGACGATAAAGCCGTAATCTTTTCACTCAAAGGTGGCCCTCCAAAATATACCATAGAAACTCTTGATTTTAAGCTATGAGCCAATACTCTATGCTTCACACTCGTGAACCTGCCATTGGTGATTACCTGCACACCAAAACCAGTACCCCGATAATCTTGTCAGAGTTTTGAAATCAGAAAAATAAGTTAAAATCTTGTTTATTATAGAGTGCTTGAGTACTACATATAGCATAAAATGTTTACCTGTAAGGAATCACCGACGTTGAAGAAAAAGGAGGAGTGATCGGGTGGGACGGAGACCCAAGTACCATCTTTAAGACATATTTGGAGGCCTGATGTGTTGTTAGATCTTACAACAGATAATATTTGTGGGTCTGTATGTTCTCCAAAGCCTATCAAAATTCGACCACTCAATGATTGAAGCTCTGGGCATGGTGGATAGTGGTTTACCCTAAAACAAGAATCGCTTTTCTCATCCTTTATCAGCCTACTCAAAACGTCCTTTGGCCCTATTTTCAGTCCATCAGTTATCATTTCCAAAACTTCACACATCATGTTCCTCATTGCTGAAACATACTCATTCACGAGAGACCTAGATTCACAAACAAGAGAAGAAAATATTATTAGCTTGGAGTTCAGTCAAGTCAGATTCTGTATAAACTTTTGGTTATGCTACATGTACAGAGATTTTTGCCAGAGACTTCCACATATTGGCAGCTGGCACAATTTCATTGGATGTTGGACAAAAAACAACTTTAAACCAATCAATTCAGTGTTGCCACCTCATCATTTGTAAAAATCCGTGTACATTTCATCTGTACAAATAGCTTAATTTATGAACTTTTAACCAATTTTCCCATGCAAAATCTTACCATAAAATTTCTGAAATTCCTGGAAGAATGACTTGCGCATTCCCTTTAGCGATTTCTGGCCGAGCTTCAAAGAGAAGATACTCAAGCCAACCCACATCACCATTTAGGCCAATTTTCTTGTTACCATAACCAATAGGGTTAGGAGGGCCAGATTTTTCTTTATCTGGCTGGGGTAAATTGAAAAACTTGACAGCTTCAGATTCCAATTTGGCCATAATCTCCAATGAAACACCATGGTTAATCACNAACTTGACAGCTTCAGATTCCAATTTGGCCATAATCTCCAATGAAACACCATGGTTAATCACTTTGAAGAATCCAAATTCTTTGCAGGCCTCAACAATCTTAGTTTTTGCGTCAGGGTCTAAAAAATCAACGACGGGAATTGTAGTGAAATTTCTTGATGTGGATTTGCGTGGTTTGATGTGTTTGAAATTGTCAAGAACATTAACTGGCTGAGATAGAACCTTCATTGCTGTTTCAAGAAAAATAGAGAGAGAGCAAAGAAAATTGATGTAAATGAAGAGTATTCAAAGAGAGATTTAAATGGACAAAATGGTCATGCACAAAGAGAGAAGCGTTGCAAACTGTAGAAGGATACAAGGCTTAAGTGTGACACGGGGCCAATTTATACTATCGAGGGGGTAATTTTCTTGTCCAAGAAAGTAACAATTATAACTAAAATGAAAAAAGAAGGTAAAAAAAAAGCTTCCACTTAAATATAGTCATCCTTTATTTAAATAAAGACAAATTGCCAAACAAGGCTCAATTATCACACAATTTTGTGACGACGGATCAATTTTTTCCAAGTTATGAAGTATTAAAAGATAGAATCTCACATCGAATGGAGATAAAAATACATACCAATTTATAAGAGTTTGAGCTACTCCTCTTAACAAGGTTGACCTTTTAAGATGGAACATCAAATCTCTACATGGTATCAGAGTTCGTTAAGCTCCAACGAGGGATTTGATCTGATTAAGACTAAAAAAAATTAAACACACAGATTTCAAAATTGGTTTGCTCAAACGAGCCACCATCTTGCGGGTGCATATTAAGAGATAGAATCCCACATCGAATGAAGATGAAAACACAGATCAATTTATAAGAGTTTGTACTACTTCTCTTAACATGGTTGAACTTTTAAGATGGAACCTCAAATCTCTACATGAAGCTACTATTTGGTTTAGCTTCAAAAATTGATTAAAAAAATTTAAGTAAAAGTAAACAATTAATTTTAACCATATATTTAATGAGATTTACTACTTTTATCAATTTTTCAATTACATATTTCATTAACTTTTATCAAAATCAACTAAAAACTAGATTTTTAGAAAAATTAAACAATGTAGTTATTAATCTGAGTTCATTTCTAATTCACTCATTCAAGTGCATAAAATATATATACCCCACAATCAAATTATAATTCCAAAATTTATAATCACGATTGTATAGTTAGTAATTTCACTATAATGAGATTTTATCATTTCTAGTACATATTGTGGATATATCTTAGAATATGACAGAACATCATTTTAAAAGTTGTCTCCATCCAAACCCACTTTATCCAACCTCGTTCTAAGTCGAACATATTGAGACATGTCCTCCATGAGAAAATATAAAAAAAAAAAAAGAAAAAGAAAAAGATTTGACAAAAATAATTTATGAACAGCATTTACTCTATTATTATACTTAATATAGAAAGATTAACATCTAACTCCCACAAAATATCATAATCTACTTTCTTATTTTGGTTTGGAAAACTGCATCATTGCAAAATTTATAGCTGAAGAATAATTCATAATTGTTTTTATTGTACATGAAAATCATCTACAGAAAATATTATTTAATACGAAGATAAATCTATCATAGACTTGAAATCATTTTTGCGCATTCTCATGGAGTCAACACAGTTCTTGCTGAGAATGCAATTTTTTGCCTTTTTGATTTTGTTTGACCGGGAAATTCCCAAATTTCATTGTTGTTGATAAATCTAATTGAAGAGACGTGTTTGCTTTAAAAAAAAAAAATGAAAAAAGCATATCATATAATAAATGATATAAATTCTTTATTTTTTATTTGAAAATAAATCCGACTTTAACGATGCGGTTAAAACTTGACATTTTATCAACTCATTCTAAATAAGACTGTTCACATCGACTTCTCCCACAAACAAGAAAGTAGTCTCCTCAATTGCCACTAGAAATAAAATTCCTCCTTACTTCTCTAGCAACAACCACGCCATTGGACTTTGAATATGAATTTTTTTATTTATCTCATTTATTTTAGTAAACGCCACATAAAGTACGGGAAATAATAGTTGAATAAGATTACAATAATTAACATATTCTAAGCAAACATAATATTTTTAAGATATAAACTT
>CAIGRO010304902.1:0-15490 GCA_903798355.1 Fraxinus baroniana | reverse complement strand
TTAATACCAGATAAATATATAGTAGAATCAAAAGAACCAATAGATACCCAGCAAATGGATGGAAATTTATATACTTATAAAGAATTATTAAAACCAAACAGTAAAATTAGTTTTGAAACTAATTGTGGACAAAGTATAGAATATACTCTACCAAAAGAGTCCATGGGTAAGAAATTTAAATATTAAAAAAAAGATTTTATTATAGGATTAAGTTTTNCAGATAAATATATAGTAGAATCAAAAGAACCAATAGATACCCAGCAAATGGATGGAAATTTATATACTTATAAAGAATTATTAAAACCAAACAGTAAAATTAGTTTTGAAACTAATTGTGGACAAAGTATAGAATATACTCTACCAAAAGAGTCCATGGGTAAGAAATTTAAATATTAAAAAAAAGATTTTATTATAGGATTAAGTTTTTTATTAAAAGATAATGGTAGTATTACAATTACTAAAGATTTTATACATTCACAAAAACATACACTATTTAGCCCTGCAAAGACTTCATATTTTCCATCATATATATATATACTAGATGGCAAAAAAGGAGAGCAGCCAGCATGATATAATTGAGAGATAGAGAGACTAATTGCACAAGCAGGCGATTTGATAATTGAGAATAGAAGAGGGAGCCGGAAGCTTAATATTTGAGAATTGGCAGATTGGGTGACAAACAAAAGGGGGACAAGATTTGAGGCATTAATTTATAAACACACGCAGCCACTTTGGGGGACAAAACATAAGGGATTGCTTTGTTTGGTTGTTGAATTCCGCCAACCATTGTTGCTGAATTTGTTTATTATATAGATATATATACTATATAAGGCAGCAATTGTGCAGATAAAAGGAGGCACCGACGGCTGAAATAGTGAGAGAAGATAGTAGAAATTGTGAGGCTGCCTTGCTGGAGAAAATATAAGATTGGGGCTGTAAGATAGTAGAAATTGTGAGGCTGCCTTTGTTGGAGAAAATATCGGATTAGGGCTGCACTATAATACCATTTACACACATAAAGCGGGCGGCAAAGTGGGCTGGAAGACAGAAAAAGTTAGTGCTGAATTATGCAAATATATACAAACAACAGATGGGCAGATTGTGCAAAAGAGGGAGTTTCAACTGAAATTAATCACGTTCATCAAATATATAGGTGATATTGTTCCACTTCTATGTGTTTAATCTGGATAATATGCTAGGCTAAATTTCTTTGTGTTGAATGCATGATGAAACTAATCATTTTTAGTGTTTAATTCGAGACTTTGTGATTTTAATTTAATTCTTACGTTGTGATTTCATAAATATGCTTAAATATATTGTTTTAATGTTTGCATACCATTAGGATGATTAGTTGCGTATCCGTAGTGTTGGAAAACTCACGGTAGGTAGAACACTATTTATGCAACACACGAACAATAAATATTAGGAATAATATTTGTGACGTGTGCGATCATATATGATAATCCTAAACGTCAATAGGTTTATTATATCTTGGGAAAGAACAGTAAATAAAAGTGAATTATCGATCGTCACAATTGCATGAATTAAGTTAATTACACTAGTTGAGAATTGAAACTAAGAATTGATTAGTGGAGTCGGAAATCCAATACACTCACCCTCATTTGATTTAAAACCACTTTTTATTGCTTCAGTAGTTATAGAACGTAGTTAAATATAAATCGACCACTTTTTTTTACCACCTTTGTGAATTTAGATATATCGAATACTCTAAAATTAATCCTTATTCCCTATGGGACGACAACTCTTAACTAATCGATTCTATTACTTGTCAACGATCCCGTGCACTTGCGAATTTTGGACGAACAAATTGCACACGTGACAAATGTTATTTCTAACACCTATTGTACATATGTTAATTTTACTGCGTTCTAAACTTATTTTGAGTCTCCCAACACTACAATCTAACATCTATTACAGATATGTTAATTTTGCTGCGTTCTAAACTTAGTGTGAGTCTCCCAACACTACAACAAGCAACTAATTATCTAATTGGTGGTCAATCAATTAAATAATGCATTGGGTATGTAAATTTAATCAAGAAACGCGAGAAATAAACTAAACTACTAGTCTTGAATTAAAACAAATAAACAATAGGGTTCATCTTCATCTTCATCTAATACAAAAATGGATCTAGACTAACGTGTTAATATATAAATGACAAGAAGAATATTAGAAAAATATCACCTGAATCATGAAATAAATCAAAAGATGTTGATCTTCAATTCCAAGATTGAATTCTTCAAAATCTTATTGTAATTGACCTTCAATTCCTTGCTAGGGTTTGATCTCTTCTCTTAAAATATAGTAATTAACCTCTTGTTCTTGATGAATTTGATGAACTTTTGTGTATGAAGAGGTCAAAGAGGTATTTTTCATGTGTATCCCTCGTTCTCTATTTATAAGAGCCAGAAAATAGGTCAAAATCTCATTCAATTTGGTTTCCAAAAGAGTTTGAATCGCGAAAGGAAACTAAAGATTCTTCTGTGAAAAAAGGCATGTGCGCATGCACCATTATAAGTGTTGCCCCTATGCCATAGATCCAAATGGCTCTCGGATTGGGGAAAATAAGGCCGTGCGTGCACACTATGAATTTCCTGCGAGCGCGGCCAGTTTTGTTTTTGAACAGCTTTCAGTATTTTGGCCATAACGTTCTCTACAAATATTCAATTGAGTTGACTCAATATGCATTAGAAAGATAATTCAAAAGGCTACAATTATTCATGAATACAAATTTTCCAATTCGAATATTTGCAATCCAAAAAATGGGTCTCAAGCTTATACTAAAATTTCATAGCATAACTTCTTCGGCTGGAAATTGATTCGTGAAAATACTTCTGCTATATTTCACTCCTTCGACCTCCAAATACATCCAATTGATCCTATATGATCTTCATTCATTGTTTTGTGCTCTGAATCAACTATTGAATGTTTTAACTTTGGTCCCCAGACTTTGGATTTCCTTCATTTCCGCATGTTTTTCGTTCCTTTCTTCCAAATTCACAAATTAGCATTGCGTTCAACCTAACAAACATAATTAAAATGAAATTAAGCTATAACTCATCCAAATTACTAACAAATACTCTAATTTAATAACCTAGATAAGTGTAAAAAATACACTTATCAGTGGTTTGAGCTGCTAGAAAGCGTGTTTTTTTTAGTTAAAGGAGGGCGGGACCTTCGAAATTTTATTAATTTGCCCTCACTTGTGGCGGAGGAATATCATGGTTACATGAAAATGATGAAAGCAAAAATGAGGAAGTACTACTTCTCTTACAATGAAAATAAATGACGAAGATTAAAACAGTAAATGATGAAGTACTACTTCCTTTACAATAAGAACAACTGCAAGTTTAGGCTAAAATAAGAATTGTAAATAAAATCAAAATTAAACTCTAACACTGGGCAATCCATGCCTGTCATTTTGTTCAAGTGCCCTAATATGTCATGCTGTCCATATATCTAGTATCGTTGATGATCCCAACCTTCTGCAGCAAGAGCATCTGCAACCTAATTTCCTTCTCTATAAATGTGAGAAATTGTATCTCTGTCGTAGGAGATGATATCTGTGATACATCTAAGTATGCCCTGAATAGCCCATGGTCCTCCTCCTCTAGTGATACAGTGAATAACGACTGTAGAATCAGATTATACCTCAATTGATGAAAACCTAAGACCCTGAGCTAGTAAAATCCCGTCAAGAATAGCTCGGAGCTCTGCCTCTAATATCGACCATGGTCCTTTCGAAGTTGAGAAAGCCCTAATACAATGTCCTGGCTGGTCTCTGATGATGTCTCCCTTACTCGCAATGCCATCCTTGACACATCCATCACTATTGATCTTGAAAGATCCAACTAATAGAGTATACCACCAAACTAGAATAGGGAAAGATGGAGAAGGGGGTCTATAAAGATACCGAATATAGGTGCAAGTGTCAAATTTCATCGCCAATGCATCACTCGAAACAATCCTCCCATGTGAAAAAAGGAGATCATGCGATAAACCCTCCAAATAATACGTTTGGTGACAATGCGAATTTCCCTATGCTTCGTATCATTCATCGCGGTCCATAGGTACCAAAATATCAGAAGATGAATGATCATGCGAATGTGTCCACAACGAACATAATGTCCCAAATTCTTCCATCTTTGGAATCTCTGTCTGACTCCCTCGCCTGAATTCATAGGTATCTGAAAAATATCTCCAAAATACTGCCATACCTGATTGAAGATGCAACCTCCAGTAAAAATATGATTGATAGTCTCAGTATCAAAACAGCACTGACAGGGAGAAGCCATCTGGCATTTAATCCTCCCCTAAATAACCGCATCTACTAGAATGAGGTCCTGCTATAGTCAAAATCTCCAGTTGTCTGATTTGACTAATAGATGCCCGTTTGGGCAGTATGAGTCCACTTTTGTCCCTATTTACCAACTAATAAGAGACCCCCTCATAATGCTCTAGGCAACCAAGAATTCTCATAATAGATTTTTCTGATCGTTGGCGAATATGATCATATCATCAGCAAATGAAAGGTGTGAGACAAGAGTACTACCTTTATGATGATAACACATACTGGGTACTCCTAAAACCTCTGAGCGAGTAGGTATGAGAAGTAATCTGCAACTATGATGAACAATGTGGCAAGAAATGATCTCCCTGTCTGAGCCCTCGAGAGAAAGGTAAAAAACTACATGGACAGCCATTTAGGAAAATAGAAAAATGACACTCCGAGATACACCGACTAATCCTATCAATCCATATCCGATTAAATCCAAATGCCTCTAATGCATAATAAATGAAACTCCAATCCATGCGATCATATGCTTTACTTATGTCAAGTTTCAGCATAGCATTACCCCCTCGCATTCTATCATCCAAAGTATGGATAAGCTCTTGAACTAAAAGAACATTGTCCCCAGTTAGGTGACCAGGAATGAGCCCACTCTGTTGAGGAGAGATAATGCGCGGTAACAATGTACTCAATCTAGTGTTTAATAGCTTAGCAATAAGCTTATTGAACACGGTACATAAACTGATAGGTCTGAATAGTCGGTCCATCTACAAGCATCGTCTCTCTTAGGGGGCAAGACTATAGTGGTAGCAGCAAAACCCCGTGGAAGATGGCCGACGTCAAAGAAATCCAAGACTGCCCTGTATACATCGTCCTGAATAATGTCCCAACAATGTTGGAAGAATATGAAAGATAATTCATTTGGTCAGCAGCACTGTCAATATCTATACTAAACACCGCCTCTCGAACCTCATGAATCAAATGGATGCAGTTTATAGCCAAATTATCATCCTCCGTCAAAAGTTTAGGAATGATATCAAAACGAATGGGGTTCAATAACTGTGTAGGAGCAAATAGAATATCCTGGTAGAATGCAATAGTAGAAGACTGAATGTCAGTAGGAGTTGCTAAAACAACCCCTATTTGCATCCTGATGGACCTAATACACGAGTTGATCCTACGTCCTTGAACCATAGCATGGAAATAACGAGTATTGTGATCTCTTTCACAAACCCAACGTGAACCATCTTTTTTCTCTCCAAAACCCTCCTCAATAGATAAAGTTCGATTCAAAATTGTATGAGCACAATGTAATAGGTCACGATGCTCCGGTATAGGGTCTCTATCGTAAACTATCTCAGCCTCATCCACCCTATCCTTAGCATCACGCACCCATTTGAAAATATCTCCAAACACATGTCGATTCCACCAACGTAGATCCTGTTTTAGCCTAAAGAACTTCTTCCAAAGAGCTGCCATCCCCGTAAGATGTGTAGGGAACGATCACTTTTGAGCGATAAAAGAAGAAAAATCGTGATGCTTAGTCCAAACATTGAGGAATCTAAAAGATCTAGGGTCCAAATCATCATCAGAAACCCACTGAATACTGAAGTAATAAAGGTGAATGATTAGATGAAGTCCGATTCCAGTACCTTACAGTAAGCTGTCGACAGAAAGCGACAACGATAAAATTAATGAGTACCATATCCAGTCTCTTTCTGGCTTGATCGTTGGACCAAGTATACCGATTCCCAAGGAAACCAGCATCCTCTAAACCACAATCTAACATCATATCAGAGAAAGCAGTAGTACCTCGATCATGAGTAATATGACAAGTACGCTCACCATCATGTGTAATAACGTTAAAGTCTTCCCCAACTAACTAAGGGTCGTCCATATCGAGGGAAATGAGGTGAAGGCCCTCCCACAAATCCCTCCTCATAGTAACGTTACATGATGCATATACAGGAGTCAGATAGATAGGACGTGGTAGTTTAGGATCCTCAACTCTAACATGAAGGAACTGGGGATGATCAACAATAACAGTAACAATAGTACCCGTGTTCTAAAAACACCAGATCTTGTTCGACTCATTTTGAACTCCCATATCAAAGCGCATATAACGTTGAATATCTTCAAATCTATACTGAAAAACAAAAGGCTCCGAAATAATCAAGAGATAAACCTGATGAAGATGAATAGGTTTCTTCAGGCGCTGACGAGTTGCTACACCTCTCGCATTCTATATGATTGTACTCATCTGGATGTGCGTGAGGAGGTATCATGTTATTGACTCATGCTTACCATCCTAGGAAATGAATTATTGGCGGCTTTTGCATTTTTTTCGACTAACTGGGATAAAACCATCCTCATCAGTCCTACTAGTCATGCCTACCAGGTCATTAGTCGAAGAACGACGATATGCACCTTGATGATGAACTTCAAAAACATCAGAATTGAACTGATCTGAAGATAAGAAAGCCTCCAAATTCTATTGACAATGTGTAGGTAAAACTGACATTTCCAAACCAGTTAAATTCCATGGCCACCCTGGTACATCCTCTAAAAGAGGATCAAAGTATATAGAACTATCAATCATGGGAGTACTGCTGATCGGATTCAAAGATTGAGCAACTGGTTGATCATCTAATGTGGAAGTTGTTTGGCTATGATTACCCACTCGAGTGGAAACAACTATCAACTGATCCGGAGATAAAGAAGTAGAAATATGAAGATAAACTGTACTAGTAATAGGTGGAGTAGTGAAAGTAGTAACTGCCTGATCGGCAGTAACAGTAGTAACCGGGATACTGGGAGGATTAGAAGTAATATTCTCGGAAGTTCCATCATGTCTCTTCTGATGCACTTAATCTGCATCCATCTGTGGGTAGGTAGAGTAGTAGTCTCCTTAGCCTTACTCTTATCTATAGCCAAAACTAGAGGAGCCCTAGAAGTATAGTCAACAGCTATGGTTGCCGCATGGGGTGGAGCAAGCTGCGAACTACTAGAGCATTTATCCTCCTTATGTCCGAAATGTCTACATCTGAAGCAAAAGTCGAGCACCTTATCATATATGACGGGCTGCCAATATCCTTCCCTCTTCTCCCTCTCAGTCCATACTCGATCAAGGAGCTTATATTCTAGGTCAACCTCAATACAAACTCTCACTTCACTTAGTCGATGAAGATCAGAAGTAGCTTCGTTAATACGAAATGGAAGCCCAAGATCCTTGGCTATAGGAAATAATACACTCTTAGCGCGAAAGTAAATAGGGAGTAGGGGGAATGAAACCCAAATTGGAGCAATAGGGACCTCATATTGAGGACTAAAACTAGGGGTCCACTTGAAAACCCTCATAGGGCAACCATCAATATGCCAAGTTGGTTTGAGGAATAATCGTGAGTAATCATCTTCGTTCGCCATGTGAATAATAATGTGTAAATTATCAATTAAGGCAATATCATAATCACCAATAAATCCAAAGCGCATAAAATTTTCACGTACCTTGGCGGTAGAGGTTTTACGGTGGACAAATTTACCTACAAGTGTGAACTTGTAGGCCTTCGTAAGTAACAGTTCATCTGAATCTTCAAAAAATATGGCAGGCTCACCATGGTGGATGTATGGTTCTTTGAAAACCAGCATATGATCTCTAGAGTCCTGGGGAGCACGAAGCACCGAAGTAAAGGATTTCCTCTGGCTCCTTTCAGCTTGAGTCACAATAGGCTTGTTATTAACAGTAGATGCATAGGACATAGGGGCCTGGGTGGTAACTGGGGCACCAGAAGGATTAATAGATGGTCTGGATTAGATCGGGACAAAACGAGTGTCGGCAACCAATGTTGGATGAGTATTGGAACCCATGGTACGGGCATGTTGATGTCGATTCTGAAGTCCGTTGGTAGGAAGAGAAGCAACACCATCAGTTTTAAGTTTCGACTGTGAATGAGGTACAAAATTGGTGGTAAGGTTCGCCAAATTACCTGCCATGTGTGTAGAACTAGGGATGGAATTCAATTGATCATCAATTCTACCAATTGACGCATTACCCATGATCGTAGGACCTTCAACCACATTTGTACAAGTCAAATTTGGAGCCAAAACCTCAACATCGTTACTAATTGAAGCATTAAAGCCAATATTACATTCAAGCACTTGTGAAGAATTGATTTCAATAGTTTAAGCACTAATTGGATAAATTGGATGTGGACCCATAGCAATTCCATCCTCAATAGAAGTTTTCCCCATCGAATTAATCATTTGGAGCAGTGAAGGATCATCAAAATCATGAAAATCAAATTTTTCGCACAATCCTTCAATGGCAGCTAACAATTGAGCAGGTTCTGGGTGAAATTGGTGAAGACCCATTACTGGGCTGGTTACACAAGGTTGAGGGAGGGCTAGCCCAGGTGGTCTGTCGCCATAGGTAGCTTGGGTTGCATCAGAATTGGCATAAATCAATTTCTGCATTCGCGAGTCAACAGCAGCCCAGACTTCAGATTCAAATTCGTTTTGATAGGGATCAAATTAGTGAAGACCCATTACTGGACTGGGTGCGCCAAGTGAGGGTGTACCCAGCCCAGGTGGTACACGACTTTAGTTTTCCAGAATGACGGTGAAAATTACAGGTGAAATGTGCGTTGTCGCGAACATCACGACAGCCTGTTCTTCAGGTAAAAATTCAATCTGTTGGGTAGTCTTTTGGGGAAAAATGGTAGCATGTTTGAGGTCGCCTTGGGGTGCGCTATCAACCGACATTGAGTTCTGGTCAAGAGGTTAACCGGAGATGGGATTTTTGGGCAAACTACTTGGTGAAATTTGGAGGTTTTTCTTGGTAATTGGAGGGGGTGTTGTGGTCTTTCCAATGGTGTCTAAATCCAGTGGTATGGGTGGCCGGAAATTTTTCAGATTTTTTCTTCATTCTAGAGAGAAGGGAAAGAGTTTTTGAGGAGAGGTAAGCTTCATGCTAGAAAGCGTGTTGATAGTACTTGGTAGAACAATGATGTTAACACATTTTTTCTTTTAATTTTAATATTTTATAACATAGAAGCACAGTCTCATAGTTATGTGGAACAAGTGTTACAATTTTTTATTGCAAATAATCAATATTTGAGACTTTCAATTTGATCGTAGTGTTCGTGGGTTGTCATTACGGTGACATGTTAATAGGATGGCTTCTAAAATATATGACATTAGGATAAAATAAATAGATGACCTCATTCAAATTTCATCTTTAATGAATTCTGTCTACAATTCAAATTTCATCACTAAAGTATATATTAGTATATATAATAGGAGAGAAAAATAAGAAAAAGGACAGAAAGAGAAATAAAGAGAAATAAAGAGAAATATTTAATTGTGGCGACCCACTCTAGACCGTACACATCTAGATCATCCTCTTGGCTATATCAACTTCTATTTTTGTCAATTTATAATGTTGATGTTAGCAAATGGTAAATGCATTCAGTTATAATTTGATCTACTCTTTTATCTTAAATAAAGGAGAAACTCTAGCTAAAATTTAGACTGTAACGTGATCTTTTGTTGAAACTCCGGTGTATGAATTGTTCAAACAATCTAATTTTTGGTACTAGTAAATTCTTAGGAAACTTGTACTTTTGATCTATAACTCATTATTCCAACCCCAAGTTGGATTTCAATGTTTAAAAAAAGCAAGTCGGTCTACAACTTGCTATATTCTCAAACAAGTAAAAGAAAAATTTAAATTACTGTTGCATGTTGATATTGTTATTAAATAGATCGCAAGATAATGACAGTAATGAAATAATGAAGAAGAATCCATGGGCAGAGGAGAACAATCCACTATAATCAATAGTTTTGTAGTTACGATATCAAGATTTCAATAATCTCAATTGAAATCTAAGCTCTCAATCTCTCAATATGTTGTTGAAAATGTAAGGAATAATATATGAATGTTACAATATGGAGATACAATGTGGCTATATATATATATAACCTCTTATTGGAGTCCATGATGGAGAAGAAGTCCCAAATTCTGAATAAAACCATATTCTGGAAATCATGTAAAATCACGCTAAAGGGGTGTCGTGTCGTCCAAACTAGGTGTTGCGATGCCAGACTGATTCTTTCCAAGCGTCGCAGCACCGATACTTTTCTTGGCGTTGTGGCACTCGTCTCTCGGGTTTGATGTTCCAAAACATGCTTTTAGTCATACAAGAATCCTCCTTCAAGCCAAACTCCTAATTATCATTGAAATTTGATCTTCACAACTTAGAAATCTACGAACCTAAATACCTTAGACTTCCTCCAATCAACCAAACACCAAATCACATGGAATTTGGATCACACCACAAAAAATTTCCACCTTGAGTCAAATTTCGTCACAAGAAATTAAAAAACATCTTCAAGCAAACACCATTTTTCCTCTTCCAAACAAGCTTCAATGGGCTAAATCAATGACAAACACCAACTAAGTTCAAATAATGCTCAAACATAGAAATGAAAAGTGGTTTTGTCATCATATTAGCAAGATTATCTTTGGTATCAACTTTGTTCACTACAATATCACCACAAGCAATTACATCACGCATAAAATGATACCTCACATCAATGTGCTTAGTTTTCTCATGAAACATCTAATCCTTAGTCAAAAAAATTACACCCCGACTATCAAAGAATATTGTAGATATCTGCAAGTCTTCACTGATTTCACCAATCAATCTTCTCACCCACATAGCCTCCTTACATGTCTCTGTAATGACCATGTATTTTGCTTCTGTTGTAGAAAAAGCCACTGTATTTTGTAAAGTAGCTTTCCAACTGATAGTACAGCCTCCAAGAATAAACAATACCCTGTAAGTATCCCTTCTTATCAAGATCCCCTGCATAATCTGAATCCATATATATAATCTGAATCCACATCACTGATGACTCCATCTGAATTTTTACCAAAGTGAAAGCAAGCATTTGAAGAGCCCCTCAAGTATTTGAAGATGCACAGCACTGCTTTCCAATGTTCCTTGCCAGGATTAGCCATGTATCTGCTAACTGCACTAACTGTCTACACCTATGTCAAACTCCTTCCTGAGTTGTAACTTTATTTTTCTGACCTGTGCTTTATCCTTAACTTCTATGAGCATATCATCAACATATAATAACAAATATGTAGTTGATCCACCACCTTTCTTTATGAACTACACAAAACTATTATAATTACATCTATCAAACCCATGAGTAGTCATGAACGAATCAAACATCTTATACCACTACCTCATTGACTGCTTTAATCCATACAACAGTTTCTTCAACAAGTACACGTAGTCTTGATATCGATCTGCTCAAACTCCAAGTCATTCTTCATCACCACTCTATGTAAAGCCCCGATGGAACTATACTTCATAACTGGTGAAAATACATTGTAAAGTCAACAATTTAAATTTGACGGGTAGGCCTTTGCCACTAATATAGCCTCGTATCTGGTATTTTCAATCCCTAATTTGCATTTCTTTCTTTTGCTCAATGACTTAATCTCCTCCTACATAGCAATCATCTATCTACTAGAATCGTCACAATTGACTACCTCTGAATATATAGCAGGCTCCTTATTGGAATCAATGCCTTCAGCCATACTCAATACATAAGCTACCAAATTTACCTTTTTGATACTTCTATAGAGGTCTAATCTATCTGCGAGGTCTATCATTAGCTATCGAATATTTTGGTGATGGTGGTGTAGACAAAGTAGGTAAGATATTATTGTCTATCAACCCCAAATTGGACTGATCTGTAGTAGACTATTTTTCAACCTCTGATTGTTCATCTGAACCAATTTTCAAATCCATCTGTGTTGAATGGTTCTTCTCCTCAATTTTATCAAAATCCCCAAGAGGTGAACTACGAACCATTGCAGGTTTATCAAATACTACATCTCTACGTAAAATTAACTTTCTTGTCTCAGTAAACCACAATTTATACCCCTTCATATCTGATTTATACCCAAGAAAGATGCACTTTCTAGATCTGGACTCCAACTTCTCATTATCTACATGAGCATAAGCAAGATATCAAAAAATTTCCACACGAGAGTAACAAGAAGGTCTTACGATGTCTTTTTATCAATGGCAGTTGAGAGTGAGCGATTATTCAAAAAACAATCTATAATAGCAGCTTCAATCCAAAAACTCTTAGGCAACCTAGAACTTGAAAGTATACGACGAACATTTTCATCAAAATTCTATTCAACCGTTCTGCCACTCCATTCTGTTGAGGAGTTTCGACACTGTCAAGTGTCTCAATATACCTTCAACCCTACAGAAACCATTGAATTTATCTAAACGAAATTCCAACCCATTAGTTGTGCGTAGACATTTCACTTGCTTGCCACTCTACTTTTCTACCAATGTTTTTCACTCCTTGTAGGTCCCAAAAATGTCACTCTTCTACCTTTAGAAGAATTCCCCAACTTTCCTGGAAAAATCATCAATCACTGTCAACAAGTAATAATGGCCTTATTTTGATGACCCCGGCAGGTCCCTAAAGATCTGAATGGATATATTCAAGTGTTCTCTTCGTATTGTGTGTTTCTGTCGTGACTCTGACTCTCTTCCATTTCCTAAAGACACAACGCTCACAAAAATTTATTTTGTTGGTCTTCTGTCCACTAAGAAATCCCCTCTACTTAGCTCTGTCATGTCATTCTCACTTATATGTCCAAGCAGTATATGCCAAATTTTTGTAATTCCATCATCTATCAAAGAAGAAGTAGAAACTATTACATCCCCAATTACTATTGAACCATGCAAAATGTACAACTTTGTAGAGCTTTTATGTCCTTCATGACAACAAGAGCATCCCGACTCACTTTCAAAATTCAACCTTCATCAGTGCATCTATAACCCTTTGAGTCAAGTACACTAAAAGATATGAGATTTTTCTTTAATTTTGGAACATGTCATACATCTGCAAGTGTACTGATAGCCTCATCGAACATTTTGATTCTGACTATACCAACTCTAAAATTTTGTAAGGCAATTATTTCCCACAATAACTGCACCTCTCGAAACTCTTTCATAAGTTGAAAAGACCAGTCGTTGTTGGAACACATATGAAAAGTGCAAGTCGAATCAAGAACCCATTCCTCATATAGTTTGGAATCCAAGAAATCACAAGAAGCTATCCATCACTTGGCCTCTCTTCCACAACATCACCCTCCACTATATTAACATGTTGCTTCACTTTCTCAATAGCATCAATAGCTTTATTTCTGTTTTTCAAGACATAGAATTTAGCTCTAATATGACCCTTCTTCTTAAAATAGTGACATGTCTTGTCATCATGTTTAGATTTCGATCCGCCCTTCATATTTCTGTCAAGATTCATATATTGATTCCTCTCACACACAACTAAGTCTTCAGTGTTATTCCAAGATCCTCCAACAAAATGCCTCATCTTCTCCTTAGATAGTAAAGCATCGTAGACCTTTTATCACAATGAGAGTATCTCGACTATAGAGAATAGTATCTCTAAAAGTCACATATGATGACTGCAGAGAACATAACATCAATGTCAAGTCATCCTCATCATACTTAACTTCCAATTTTTCCTAATCGGTCACGATTTCTTTGAACTTAGTTAAGTGATCATCCAATGATGTATCTTCAGACATCCAGTGAGAATACAAACGTTGTTTCAAGTGTAAATTGCTGGTCCAGTTCTTTGTCATGCAAAGTTGCTCCAACTTCAACCACAACGCAATCACACTTCTTTGCTTTAGAACATCCAGAAAAATTTGATTTGAAAGATGTAGATGAATTTGAGATTGGGCTTTGCCATCCCTGCGATGCTTTTCATCCTGTGTCCAGTTAGCATACATCTTATCAAAACCAAGCAAGGCATCCTTCAAATTTATCTGCGCCAGAACCGTATACATCTTCATTTACCATAAATAAATCTCATGTTTCTATCCAAAAACGGGATATCATTCTTCATTGTCGCCGTACAGAACAATCAAACTTGCTATGATGCCACTTTTATGAATTTTGGATTGCAAGAGAATGAAGATAATAAAATTAATACCAAGACTTACGTGGATCAATAGCAATTGTGTCTACAAGATTTCAATGCACTCAATTGAAATTTAAAGCTTTCAATATGTCGTATGAATCTTGTTAATTTCTATACAAGTATATGAACCCTAGAGAACAATTTGTATAAGAGCCCAAAATCGCATCAAAAAATGAAAAACAGGCTAAGACCAGATAAGTCTATCGATTGAGCAATAGGAGAGCAATAGGACAGCGCAAGGCGAGTAACCTTGTCTCGGGTTGTTTTCAACTGGGCTCATTCGAGTGTCTAGCTAGAGTTTGGCTAGTGAATATGCGACAACATTTTCCTTGGTCCATAATTTTGATTTTTTTCAAGATCACTAAAATTTAGACTACATGAATACCCAAAAAAATTTGGTTCAAACCAAAGCACAGATTATTTTGAGTTATGTATAGGGTAAAAGTAGTATTATTAGATGATGACCTTTTCATGCATAAAGAGAAAGTCCACGCATGGTCTGTAAGCAAAAACCAATTCAATATTTCAAACACATTAATTCACAACATAAAAGATTATTAAAGTTCGCTCGATATACCTAACCAAGTGTAGGGAAATGATTGATTTTAACTTTTTGAAGTGATATTAAGTAAAATACATGGATTAAAGTCGCCATGTGAATTATGAACTGACTATATACAATTATTAAGGAATATGTGCAACAAACACTTGTGAATAAGTATAAAATATTGAAAGTTTGGCGATAATTGTAATTTAAGCTTATTTAGGGACACAAACTTGTGAATTTGAATGCCGTCTCGATCGTGTGAATTATGAACTGACTACATACTAGATTCGTGTTTAAACTTATAAGAAGGTCTCTTATTGATCTTAAGGAAATTCTTAAATTTTAGAAAGATAGGCAAGCTCTTCATCCTTAGCCATGTGATCATTAGTGGTGTCACTATCTACTTCCCTAACAGTAAAGGCTTATTCTTTTTAGATTAAGGGGGGTTAAGTTCATATGTTCACAGAGATCACACAATTTCTTTTATCTTAATTGCATCTAGGCCCTTGCTTTTTTGAATAGCAATGATCTTATGTCTAAATCGGTAGAGATCTTATAACTCTCCTCACTATTTTAGGCTCAAGGAT
>CAIGRO010304837.1:0-10535 GCA_903798355.1 Fraxinus baroniana | reverse complement strand
TTTCAGGTAACTTCAGTGACCGTTTCTGAAATTAACCCAATTTTTAATAATTTATTTGAGACTCATTTGTACTTTTAAAAAAAATACATAAAAATAGGACTGTAATTGCAATTAATTCGTTAGCTTTTTTATTTAAATACGAGGGTATATTCATTATTTCACAAATTTTTATTGAGATTGAATAAAAATTGATAGAAATAATGATTTGTCAATCAAATGTCTAATTAAGAATGAAAATATAAAAAAAAAAAAAAAAAAAGGGTATGAACATTTTCGCAATAATAGTGAAAGATAAGAACATTATGCGTTAATTATCATTTTAATAATTTATTTAAAACTTATTTGCGCCTTTTAAAAGAAATTTGGAATATAATTGCAATTATTTTTTCTTTTTCTTTTATTTAAAGAGAACTGTATATTTGTCATTTCACAATTTTTAATTCAGAAAAAATGATAAAAAAAAAATACTTTTGGCGCAATGAAATGTGGACATAAAGGTGAAAATGTTAAAAAAATGAAATGTAAGGATGTATTCTACAATAACAATAAAAGGTGGAAACGTTTAATTACCATTACGTAAAATGTATGGTTAAAAATAATTTTGAAAAACCTTTTATAAATAAACATTTACGGATTCTTTCAAAAAGGACCTATATTGTTATACCTATGAAACGATGAGGATGATGCTGTAAAATACTGAAGAATGAGGACTCATTCGAACATATCGTTTGCAATTTTCCCTATTTTCAGTTAAAAAGAAATAAAAAAAAAATCAACAAATGAAAAGAGAGGAGTGCAGCAAAACGCGTCGGGCAAACCCACTCCACAAAGATTGGAATCGAAAACAGCCAATTAGAAATCGATTCAGGATCTTCCGTTTCAAAAATGGGTCCGCTCAATCGCTTTCGCCACTTACCGATCCCACTTGACTGGCAAAAACAAGATTGAATCGAATTCTCCTCTCCAGAAATATTATAATTCGCTGATGCCCCTTGTTCTGTTCTACTTCGTTCACCCAAAATTATGGATATTGATAGGTAGTCATTCTGTTATCAGTTAGTCAAATGGAAGCCTCGTACATTTTGTGTGGCGGCGTTTCCACCTTGGCATTGAAGTCTCCGGGCAGCCTGAGCCTACGCTTGCGTCCCAATGAATTGATTTCTCTGTACAGCTACAGCCGCAATAATGGGGCATTCTTTAGTTCCCGATTCCCACGTCGAATTTTGGCCAGCAGAAGCAGTGGCACAGAGGTTGTAAGTACGAAGAGAAGATCCCGCGAGTATAGAGAAGATAGTGGTGCGGTGAGCAAGAAAAGCTTCAAGAGGGTAGCAAAGTCTTCAGAATCTGGTAGACAATTGGGTGTCCAAAGAAATGGGCCGGCGAGCGTGCGTGCTCTGTATCAGAACGGAGACCCATTAGGGAGGAGGGATTTGGGTAAAGGAGTGGTGCAATGGATATGCCAGGGCATGAAAGCAATGGCTTTGGATTTTGCCATGGCGGAGATGCAGGGGGAATTTTTGGAGCTCAAACAGCGAATGGGGCCGGGTTTGACATTTGTGATTCAGGCTCAGCCTTACCTCAACGCCATCCCCATGCCTCTTGGCCTCGAGGCCATATGCCTCAAGGCTTGCACTCATTATCCTACCCTCTTTGACAATTTCCAGAGAGAGCTCAGAGATGTTCTCCAGGATCTCCAGCAGAAGTCATTGATTTCGAATTGGCGTGAAACTGAGTCATGGAAGCTGCTCAAGGAACTTGCCAATTCAGGTATCCATTATCCTCTTTCTCCCGCCAATTGTGAGGCATTCTTTTGTTTAATTTTGAACTGATTTTGCATTTGCAGCTCAGCACAGAGCCATTGCAAGGAAGACTACCCAATCGAAGTCTGTTCATGGTGTTCTTGGACTGGACCTGGAGAAAGTCAAAGCCATTCAGAACAAAATTGATGAATTTACCAAGCAGATGTCGGATCTGCTGCGTGTAGAAAGGGATGCAGAACTGGAATTTACACAGGAGGAGCTGAATGCTGTTCCTACACCTGATGAGAATTCCAATTCGGCAAAACCAATTGAATTTCTGGTTAGTCATCCCCACACTGAGCAAGAACTCTGTGATACTATCTGTAATCTGACTGCAGTCAGCACATCAACAGGTGAAATGACTTTTTGGATTTATGCTACTCTCACATAGCTGATGGATGACGATGTGGTGAGTTACCTCTTTTCCTAACAATTTTCAGCTCGTCCACACACAGGATTAGGAGGAATGCATTTGGTTTTGTTCAAAGTTGAGGGAAACCACAGATTGCCTCCCACTAACCTTTCCCCTGGAGACATGGTTTGCGTGAGAACATGTGATACTAGGGGGGCTGGCACAACATCCTGCATGCAAGGGTTTGTTAATAATTTTGGAGAGGACGGATGTAGCATCAGCGTGGCTCTTGAATCCCGTCATGGTGATTCCACCTTTTCTAAGCTTTTTGGCAAGCATGTCCGTATAGACCGCATTTATGGATTGGCTGATACAATCACATATGAGGTACTGGATAGCAGCGACTCTGTCTCTCCCTTTAGCCCTCTTTCTTGTTAGTTGTCCTCTTCAACAACCTCTTGTTTGAAACTAAGAAATATTTTTTAATGCAAGTGTTGAGTTCAGAAGCGGTATGAATAATTTGGCTCTATGCTATGCACAATAGAATAATTTTTAAGTTCTGGATCTTCTTTGATTTCTTCAATGTGTCAACAGTTTCCTCTCAAGCTGGTGCTAGATATTGTGCATTCCCAACTTGCCTAGGATTCGATGATGTAGATCCCATCACTTCTGTTGTTTCTGCCAGTTGATCTGATTAACATAAGGAGTGCATATCATCCATAGTCTAGCTTCTCCTTGATAAAATGTCTATTAATCTCCACAATTCCTTCCTTGTTGCACACTTGCACTATATAGTTTCATAAGACTGCTGACATTAATATGTAGGTCAAAAGGATAGTTTTCATCCATAATAACTTTCAAATACCCAATATCGTAGTTCACAATACTGCCTCTACACTTGATATTAGTGCCAACTTCTGCTTTCTGTGAAGTTGCAAACATCTCTCGTGTGTCGAGACCTATGATAATATACAATAGTTAGCCATAGGTTATCCTCAAGCAGGATACATTTAGTTTTGGTACTCGGAGTGTAGAAGTTGGCATTGGAAGCCATTAATTCAAAACTAATAATAGTGGGAATCTCTATGCTCGGATTTGAATCATCACATTTCTTTTGTGTTCTCCTTTTACTCAAGCATGGACCTCTTCTAATGATTGAAGAGGTTCGTTACTTAAAACTTGACCAAGTTTGGATCATTACCGTCCCAAAACCCTTAGGGTCTGTTTGATTGCAAGGGTGGAAAATTGGTGGAAAGAAAATGTTTTATAGGGAAAAAAATTTCCTACAAATTGTTTTACTGGGAATTGTAATTAAGTGTGTTTGATTGGTGTAATTTTCCACCGAGAAATTTTTTAAATTTTGTGTTCGTTTGACTTTGTTTTACATGGACATTGTCCATTAAAGTGATAATTTTTTTCACAATTGGTTATAAAATATGTTTTCATTGCCAAAAAGTAAAAAAAAAAAAAAACCAAAATAGGGGTGGGGGGAAATGTTTTCCCTAAAAAATTTTGGCAATCAAACAAGCCAAAACCAAGAAAATGGAATTTATTTTCCTATTGAGAAAAATAGGGGTGGGGAAAAATGTTTTCCCTAGAAAATTTTTGGCAATCAAACAAGCCAAAACCAAGAAAATGGGATTTATTTTCCTAGTTCTAGGGAAAATTTGCCCAATCAAACGGACCCTTAGAGAAAATAGTCAGTTTCACATTATCTTCAACAAAATATTGACTGTTTATTGTTGATCAAGTTCTAATCCTTAGTTGTGGGAGAAGTCGCAATTCCTTGGCTAATCTGATGCAGAATTGAGTTCAAATTCTAGGATATCATAGTCAGTTCTCAACATCCCACAGAGCATATCATAGTCCACATTTTGTATCTACATTGGAGTTTGATAAGTCTCCCTATTCACGCTATACCTGCCATTAGTTTATTTGTTAAAATAGTGCTTCTATCTTTCTGTAATGTCCTCTATATAGTACAAAAATCTTTGATTTTTATTTTATTTTTATAACCGTGAATGTCCGGATCAATTTGCTCGCACCTCGACTAATCTCACGAGACTTTGAAATTTACGGTCGGGTACTCACCTGAGGGGACTCGAACTGGTGACTTTTGGGGAGCAACCCCTCAGAGTTAACTCTTTGATTTTATCTTTAATACACTTGGTTTAGATCCCTAGTTTCTTTTCCATTTTCCACGATATTTTTTTGAAACAACTTTATCCTATATTAATGAAAAAATCCATAGCAAATATCATTACATCATACAATTTGAGAAGATCCTCTCTAGTTTAAGTAGTCTATACATCTTGTGTTCATTCTGTGGAATGCGACAATTCCAGTAGAAGAAGTAAATCCCATTGTTAGAAGTAATTCCCTTGACCTTAATAGCAAGTTGCCTTGATTTCTTGATTTTCTGCAATTGTCTGTCCGCTATTGAAACATTTATATTTCATTTTCATCTATCTCTTCATGCAGCGCAATTGTGAAGCCTTGATGATGCTTCAGAAGAAAGGTTTGCAGAAGAAAAATCCTTCAATAACTGTTGTGGCCACAGTATTTGGAGATAAAGAAGATGTTGCATGTATGGAAGGCAATAAATTGGTAGATTGGGCTGAAGAGGATTTGAACGGGTTGTTAGACACTGAATTTTATGACACCTCCCAGCGAAAAGCAATTGCGCTAGGTCTGAACAAGAAGCGGCCAATATTGATAATTCAAGGGCCTCCTGGGACTGGAAAGACAGGTGTACTGCGGGACATAATTTCAGCTGTCATTAGACAGGGTCAAAGGGTGCTTGTTACAGCACCTACAAATGCAGCTGTGGACAATATGGTCGAAAAACTATCTGAAATTGGAGCTAATGTTGTGCGAGTTGGTAACCCAGCCCGAATATCCCCTGCTGTAGCTTCAAAATCTTTGGTTGAAATTGTAAACACCAAACTTGCAGATTTTAAATCAGAATTCGAGAGGAAGAAATCTAATTTAAGAAGAGATCTTAGTCATTGTCTGAAGGATGATTCTCTAGCTGCTGGCATACGTCAGCTTCTGAAACAGTTGGGAAAGACAATGAAGAAGAAGGAGCGAGAAACAGTGAGAGAAATACTATCAAGTGCTCAAGTTGTGCTTGCCACTAACATTGGAGCGGCTGACCCACTTATTAGATGTCTTAACTCTTTCGATTTGGTTGTTATCGATGAAGCAGGTCAAGCCATCGAACCTTCTTGTTGGATACCAATATTGCTGGGCAAGCGTTGTATTCTTGCTGGAGACCAATTCCAGCTTGCCCCAGTCATCTTATCTAGAAAAGCCTTGGACGGTGGTCTTGGGGTATCTTTCCTTGAGAGAGCAGAAACTTTTCATGAAGGGGTTCTTGCAACCAAGTTAACGACACAGTATAGGATGAACGATGCAATAGCCAGCTGGGCTTCAAAGGAGATGTATAACGGATTACTGAAGTCCTCCTCGACTGTTACTTCTCATCTCCTTGCTGATTCTCCGTTTGTCATGGTACAGTATGTTTGACAATTTGTTTCTCTTTGGAGCTTATGTTGCTTTCAATCTTCATATTGTTTTATATAGGGAGTTACATCCCCAATACTTTTCAAGGATCTACATATACAAACAAAATTGAACCTGTCGTCTCTGGGCTCCAAAGAAAATATTTTCTTGTATTATGATTAGGGGAGATTAAGGTTTAGGATACTCTTAAAATTCAGGGTTAACACTGGGGGTTCAAGACTTGAGTTGTGTTCCCATTGTAGGCGTTGCAGATGAGCTTAGGCTCATTGCTTAAATCTCCTCTTTTTTTACAATGTTACGAATTGGTGGTCCCCGCTCCAACTAAAAGAAAACAAAAATATGCATAAAACTATAAAAAATACCTTATTTTTAACGTAGCCAAGATTATATGTAGACAATTTGAATAGACTTGAAACTTTTTAACCTTTCCCACGGTCTGTTTATTTATTGGTCCTTGATTTATAAAGAAAGATCAAACGGATAATTTAGCTCCAGTAGTAATAGCAAACAATTAAACTTTTGTTATCTAATACAAAATCAACTATTTGTTTTTTGTTTTCCAATAATTTTCTTGTCTCCATCTCTAATCCATGGGAAACACCATATGCCCTCCTTCCTCCATGAAGAAAAGGAACCTAACTTGTCAAAGGTTGCATGGAAAAAATATTAAACTTCTATTTCTTCCTGAGTGGTAGATGATGGCTTGTGCTCCTCAGAGAGGCAGCATTTTCTTTTTGCCTTCAATATAAGCTTGCACAGGAAATGCCCAAACTCAATCCCTAGTAACTGTTAATTGGACGTAGTCAATGATAAAATTTCAATGATAGCTTGTGCAAATAGCCAAATAAACTTACAAAAAGTTCTTAACTGATGCTTGAAATAAGTAGGTTAATATATTGTTGTACAGTGATACAAAAAGGAAGAAAATCACCCATTTGAAGAGTATCCATGTGATGAAATCCTTTTAGTTTTTCCTTTTGACCGTGCAGATGCTATTATTGTCAACTTTTACTCATAGGAAAAACTCATCTTAGAGCTGAGCCTGTTAAGGGAACTGGATTGCAGGCATTCTTCAGATTTCAGAGAAGACTTAGGACAATGAGGGAAGAGCAGCCAGTCATCTTATAAATAATTGAGGACATAAATTATCTTTTCTTTGTTGAACAACCTCCTGGATTGATGTAGTACACAATCATGATTAGTAATTTCCTACTACAATTGTGATTTATCTTTTCTAGTTTCCTTTTCTAGTTGTAATAGGTTTTTATCTTAAGTCTTGTTTAGAATATGATTAGTTTATTTCCTTATAGAATTTAGTTTCTTTATTTTGGTTTCCTTGTATTAAGGTTTAGGGAATAATCTCGCCTATAAATATAGAGGTATTGTACACTTTTCAACACAATCAATCATATCACAATGTCAATGTTCTCTATATTTGTTGCAGCAAACATGGATAACACAATGTCCATTGCTATTGCTCGATACAAGGATGCCATATGGAAGTTTGTCCATTGGCTGTGAAGAGCAGCTAGACCCAACTGGCACAGGCTCCTTTTACAATGAAGGGGAAGCAGACATTGTCATACAACATGTCTTTTCTTTGATTTATGCTGGTAACAACATTCACTAATTTACTTCAACGTTAAATCTTTCTCGATTCTTGTATTTAGCAGAAGAAAAAGACAAAACAAAGAATATATCAATTATACCATTCACGCACTCTCAACTTGTGTGCGCAAACAATCTAGAAAAATGGCATTCTGTGGATTCTGCCTATTGAACCCTATCATATTAATGCTACTGTCATAGAACTATTGCCTCTATGGGATGAGCTTCAGTTGAGAAAGACATGGGTATATGGTCCTATGAAACAGGTATAGTTATATAAAAAACATACCTTCTGCAGGATAATATCACACATGATTAATGTATTGGCCTCTTTTCAATTGGTAAGGAGATTAATGGCTGCAGGACAGACCTTTTTAGTAAGAAAAAAATGGGCAGATATGATATAGGAAGTTTGTTGCTGCACATAGTATTCATTGGACATGCAATATTTCAAAGCTATGAGGTAGCTCTATTTCTTTTTAGAAGACATTTACTATATCAAAGGTATTGGGATTTATAATTGCACTGGAATTCGAAGATTCTAGGAGTCCTCAATGATAATATTCATTTCTTCAGCCTACAATTGATAATGATATCAACTTTTCATGTTCCCATTCTCGCAAAAAATCTGGTCTTTTGTCACAAGCAGCATATTCCAAGGTTTCCCTTTGTTTTCCTCCTGGAAAATATAGCTTTGACACATGGCGAAGTAAGCTTTCTTCTTTGCACTTCTTTGAATCATAGAGATCATTAATTATGTAGAAGAAGAAAAAGTGAGAATTAGGAGGTAGAAGGGGAAGTATATTAATTTTTTGCGCATTAATATTACTTCCAATCTTTCTAATCAATAAATATTGGTAGAAACTAAATAACTGAGTCACAATTCAAAGGGAATGGTATGAAAGTAGAACTTTGTCAACGTGCAAGCTGTTCTTTTTTATTTTTACAGTTCTGGATGCGTAGGATTAAAATGAGTCCTATTTGACTGAATGTTTGCTATGGATGTGCGTGTCTATTTCTGTCGGTTTGGGACAAATCAAAATCATCAAATACTGGTTAATGCACACCATTTTATTCATTTTAACGTAGAAAGTGAGCAGAAGTACTTTTATATAGTTAACGGTAAGTTAAGGGACGGATCATTTTTTTTGGGGATGTGCAATACAATGATCTTCAATTATAAATGATTAATGTGAGGGAACCAACTATTTATCTTGACTGAGAAAGCAAAATCCAATCGGAGCACCAAAATGATTTTTGGTGTTTTCAGGTGGTTCATGTAGAATTTGGACACCAGGAGGAGCAGTTGTAGAGTAGTCCCATCAAAGCAACTTATCAGAATTCCAAACAGAGTGCTATGTTTATTATAAAAAAAAAATCTTTGGTTCTACCTTGCAGTTTGTCCTCCTTATCCTCAAACCAAACCTTTAGTAGGCTAAAAAAATTACTATTACCAGCCACTGGTTTGTGCTTGCTTTCATTTTTCTTTATTACCTCTTCGGCAGCCATGAGATGAATTAGATACAAGGAGACTAAGGATTGATTTCTAATAGCACAGTTCACAGAGAAAATTAGCAAATGTTCAGGACTGAGTGTAGATAATTGAAAACAGAGCCAAATTTGAGGCAGAGATCTGTAGCTAACTTGTGTTCACAACATGTTATATTAGAGAGAACTGATTAAGCTTCTCTTTCCAGTTTATAAAGCTATTTATAATATCAACTAAGAAAATTATCATGTAATTCAGCTCCTTGTAGTTTTACCAACGTCATTTGAAGTTGAACTGCCAAAGACATTTTTTCTCCACCTCTATCTTTATAACTCATNCTATCTTTATAACTCATCTTAATTATTTAGAAGAATGAAACAAGTTACAAGATTCTTAAACTAAATCCATTGATTTAAAAGACGTTATACTTTTATAGGAACTTGCAAACATCAAAGTCATGGTAGTTGCTTAAATTTTATTATTTGCAGGAGTTAGCCCCACAGCCATCGTTGTGCAGTCTCCTTATGTTGCTCAAGTGCAACTCTTAAGAGATAGGATTGAAGAGTTTCCAGTAACCTCTGGCGTCGAGGTGACAACTATTGATAGCTTTCAAGGCCGTGAAGCAGATGCCATGATTATATCAATGGTAAGCTATTCAAATAGCATTGCAATTACAAAAAAGATTAAGGGGCTTCATGTTTGCTTGTCTTATTTTTACTTGATCATTTTTTAATGGAGCTAAGTGTAGATTTTAACTAACTTTTTTATACTTTATCTGCATATACGGCTATATGAAATATTTTCTTTTTCAAACACTGGAAAGTCTTGATTGTTCCTGTTAAACCCATCCCACGTCCCAACTAATTTGGTCAGCTGCGATACTCATTCTTCTTCTAATCAATTAGAATTAGAATAGCAACAATCCTATCCTTCCATTATGCTTGTTCTACTATATATGACTATTGTGACAGCAAATGATACTATAACATGAATTCACATTTTCCTTAACCTTGAATTGTTTGTATTATTAACATGTGTGGCATTTGTATTGAACGTGCTTGTTATTTGCAGTCTTATTTCTGTTTAATTTAGAATTAACATACTTTTAATAATTTTACAAGCATGACTACGACTGTTAAGAGGATGAGGGATCCTCTAATCTTCAAACAAAATAAGATAAGAATACAAACACATTTTTCCAACTAAGAGAACAGAAGGATCTTAAACTGCTTGTCCTAGAATCCATGAGGGTGATGAAAACTTAGATTTGTCTCATAACTCAGAAGGTTCTTGCTCTTTTGCTTCAACATCCGACTAATTCTCTCTATCCAAATCAGCCCTGAAAAAAGTTGAGACAATCAATTTCCACTCGCCTATGCCCCTTTCCTTTACCAAATCCCTTCATATTTCCAATGAGAAATCCAATGGCCACAGCTAGAAACTAAAACTAACTTGTCAAAGGAGTCTACATAAAAGTACAACAGCAGCTCGACATCATAAGGGGTATACTTGCATTACCACAAGATATTAAAACAAAAAAATTGAGACCGAAATTAATTTGTACATCAACTGTGCTTGCTAACTTTACCTTTGAGCAGAAAACTGCAATCTTCTATTTCGTTTTGAGCTGGAGTTACCATTGAATTGAGATGATGTGATCCCCTATCTTGTTTGAGATAATGACTTGAAGAATTATGAGAATTGCCTTGTGCCATTGTAGAGTTTGCTTCACTAACTTTTCAATACCCCCCCCCCCCCCCCC
>CAIGRO010304796.1:0-13813 GCA_903798355.1 Fraxinus baroniana | reverse complement strand
TCTCACCTCATCCATGAGGATTCAGCTCCCCATGGGAGTTCGCCCTGGGGGTCCAACCAAATTGCAACATGGGCAGAATGATGTGGAGTGCGGCTTCAATTTACTTGTTGTGTAGCTACCACTTGGCTAAGCTTAGAGTTTTGTTGGAAGAGTCGTGACAAGGGATCGTCACTCCTATAACTGTTATATATTCTATCACTAAAAATAGTGGTGTCACCCTCACTCTCACACACATTTTAATAGCAATATAAAAAATTTAGTTAATTACGTTAAAATTAGCGTACCATTCAAAAATTGCATGCCCCAAAGTACTAAATTACTTTTATATGGTTCTTTCTTTGAAATTTCGAACAAAATTGCAGGAAAGAAACAAAAACTAATAACCCCTTAAATTCTACTTTCAAATATATTCCAAGTAATTACGGATAGCAATAAAATGTTTCTTCGAAGTGAAAAAGGGCCAATGATTTTTGAAATACATGTTGAAATTACAAAATCGATGACACATGCCAATGATATTTCTAGGAGAATATCTTCAAAGCGAAAATAGTCAATTTTCGATATATATGTTGGAATTGCAAAATCAACAACATATGTATATTGTTTGGAGGGAGATCAAAATCTTGGAAGAGACTATCAATAGTCAAAGAAATTAAGAAAGTCAAGCTCTAAATTATATTTTATTTAACTGCTAAGAAAAATTGAATAGAATTCCAACATGAAAATTCCCCTAATTAATTTAGGCCTTGTTTGATATACATTATTATCTCATTAAAATGAAAAATATTACTGTTATCCATTAAATTAACATTTAAATTCAAATTTTCTATCTCTTATGTGGGCCTCAATAACGACTATATTTTCATTCTCATTCTACAATAGTTTGGCTCAAACAGGGGCTTAATAAGTAAATCAATGTTAAACTTGCTAAGTGGGAAGCTACTCAATTTTCTACACAAACTTTGAAATTCAAACCCAAAATACGAAAACTTCCATGCAATAGCCATCATGACTTCAAAAAATGATTTGCTAAATTATAAGTATTCGTCCATTGACCGACATGCATCAAATGGATGATTAAATTGGAACTCTTACTTAGATATTTAGGAGTAATTTTGTTATGCCACTCTCAAGTTCATGGGTGATGGTACTGGTCGATCGTTATAAAATGTTTACTCTATTCTCATTGAATGTCTAATTATTTTTCACATGAGATGATTGAAGTCCAATTCTACGTACAATTTCAAAGTCAAGGTCATGGGTTCAAGTCACGGAGAGCATAATATTGAGGGGATAGACTGTTAGAGAATAACAATATAATTTAGGGGCATTTTAAAAAATGTCCACTTTTTTGGGTGTGAGTTGAAAAATGTCCACCATTTTGAATTTTATACCAAATTGCTCATTATGCTTATAATGGAAAAATGAAGCAATTTGTTTTTTTGTTTTTTCGTTTTTCCATTTTTTCACAAATTTCAAGAAGTAGCTTTCATGAGAAGCTACATTCAAGTGATATTCTCGACATTTCAAATGTCGTTCTCGACATTTGAACCCTATTGATATTTCAAAAGTACACACGTCAAATCACAATATTAAATGTTGTTGACATTTCAAAACGTCATTCTCGATATATTAAATGTCTAGAAGGACATTTCATTCCAAACATGACATTTCTCTACACTTGAAATGTCGTTCTTGTCAAATCACAATATTAAATGTTCATATTTCCACTTAGACTCCTTCGTTTTTCCACAAAAAATGTCTCGTCGGTTGAAAAGTCATCTTTATTAATGATTCCAATGCCTTTTCACTTCAGAAACCTTATCAGTTAGGTAGAATTCGTGTTGCATAGAAGAAGTGTACATAGTCTGAGTCTTCCATAAAAAAGTGAACAAATATAACGACCGTTGTTAGGAACGAAAATATAATTGAAGTATACCCTTAGTATATATTGTCGCACAAAGTTGGGAGAGTGACTGGGAGATCATGGGTAACAATGAATTTACATAAAAGCTAGTCCGACTCGATGAGCTCGACTATGAATATTGAAAATAATCGTCTATCTATCATATTTTAAAAACTTCTAGATGAAACTTAGTGAAGAGATATGGATAAATGGTCAAGATGTTCAATCGGGTCAAATCTTTTGAGGATGGATTTAACGTATATATATAAATCAAGATCATCCAAAATTTTCTTGACTTCTAGGATATGCATAGTCAACATTAGGTTTTGTTTTTATCTCATGTAAATAGTACATTAAATTGATGTATTGGCGGGGAATAACCCAGAATTTGCATGAGACCGTTGCCGTGGAGACATGGAGCAATGGTTTTTCCTTCGTTCCAAGACAAGAAAAGGGTAGCCCGTGGAGGAAGATCTAACCGGCTCACGGCTAAAGGATATTGGAAGGCAACTTTTATATTTTTAATATATTATATTTTGTGTTTAAAATTATTTCGTTAATTTAATTAGGACTCCACTGAATTCAAGTTTTTACTCCGCCACCGTCAACACCCAATTATGAAATTTGAACTGAGGATTTAAAATAGTCTAAAACAATATTTTAAAACCTATCGGGACAAGATCAATGGTCAAGACGTTCGATTGGGGTCAAAATATATAATTAAAGTTTTCACACCACCAATTCAAAATAAATGCATGGTGAAGACTATCGATAGTCATCCTACGTGAAATATATATGACAATTTGTTATTTGATGCAATGCATAATAAAAATTAGGAAAATGTTTTTGGTTAAAATGCATACTATTTTATAGTGAAAATGTGTGGTTGAAAATGAGTTTTGTGAAACGAGTTTTGATAATTTTTTGCTTTAAGAATTGAACAATTTTTGAGAAGCAAACTCTTAGCCATTCCCATGCAATAGAAACATAATTTAAACTTGGGAAATGTAATTCAATTAGTTTGATAATTTCCAATTCAATTCATCCCCCAAGGAGTGAGCACCAACAATTCTAAAGATCCTCGTATATGCTTTTACCGGTTTTGCACCTAAGATATCGTATTTTCATTATATATCGTATTTGAGTTCACAGTATTCGCGCTTACGGTTTCCACTAACCTACTGTATTGCAGTATACTATCATTTAATTGAAAAAGATATGGCCTAATTTAGCAGGGACAAGCTTGCACAAGTCTGGAAAAAGGTTCATTTACAAAACGTAATCAAATTTCAACAAAGAAATTAAAAAAACCTAAAGAACAAAACTAAAATACAAATTCATAGGGGAACATTCAAATTTCAACTAAAGATTAATTGCAGCGAATAAAGAAACCCAAAAGACCAAAAGAGTAAAATACACGCTGTAATTACTCTTTGAAATTGCATTTAAAAACAAGATAAAAAATCGATTACCTCAGTACTCAAAAGCTGCGGAAAGGTGGAGATGGAAGACGTTTTGAAAGAAATCCCGGTTTGGGGCTTCAAATTTAGGGCAAATGTGATAGCATGCAGTTACTCAAAACTCCCAAAAATCAACCTTTAGATTTTCGTGGGCATTCGGCCATTCATAGGAGGGAACCCGCGACTTTGAGATAAAAATGAGAGAAGGAGAAGAATGTATTTGGGGGAAAGAAGGATATATTTGGGAAAAGCATTTTTCATTATTTTTTTGGAATGGGTCGGTCCGGTCCAACCGTCACTTTCCACTAAAGTGCTTCCCTCCAATTTGAAAAAAATTGGTGCCACCTCAGCCTATTTTAAATCCCTGTTTAACCCAGGCTTTGACTTGTTTCTGTAGCTTTTCTCAAAAATATAACACAAATGGCAACTGCAGGAAAAATTCATCAGGTTCCTATTCCAGAAAAAACCGACGACAACAACTGAGGTTCCCAATGTGACTAAATTCAAAATAAAAGCTGAAATTTCACCTACACATACACAATACATACAACTCTAACCCTAAACCGAATTCAAATCGATTGAATCTGCAGAACATAATGAACCTCCAAGATATTGTAATCAGTTGTTTCTTGGAACTGGCTACCGCGATTTGAAGTGCAACTAAGGTAAATTTCATCCATTTCAGTTTGAGGATTGAAGGTTCTGTTTCATCTATTCGAAATTTCGTATCCTCGTTGGAACTTGGGGTTTATAGTTGAAACTTGCTGTAATATGGGGTTGATAGTTGAAGTTCCATTTTGGGCTCGCACACAAATGAGTTTTGTACTATTTAGTCTTAACGAATCTAGACTCTTAAACTGTAAACTCTCTGCTGCTTTCCTACCCGAAGAAACCTTCCTCCCTCCCTACCTCCCCCAAACCACCTTCTCATGGCGGAAGAGAAAGAACTAAAATCCTTCAAGGACTTAGGAGTAATTACAGCTCTGCCCTTTCGTTTTTCGGGGGTCTAATAATCTTCTGCTAGTGCTGCTGTCGTCCCCCTCACATAGAGATAGGAAGAACTTTTTTTTTTTTTTTTTGGGCATCTGGTGAAATGTGATTTGTTCTTGTATAGCTTGATCATAATGAATGTGAAGCTATTGAAACTGAGGTAAACTTTAGGGTTACGGAAAGAGAGTTGCCATTTTGAAGTGGTCCATTCAGTCCACAGGTGATGTTTCTATTGTGGTATTAAAATTTGGACTGTTCCGAGGTTTTAAGATTTGGTGATCTTGATAAGAGAGAAGTTCAGCATAATATTTACTCCATAACTTGGTTCTTTTACTCTAATTTTAGGGTAGACATTGGATATATGAACTTGTTTTTTGGTTTATTTGTTTCTGTTTTGTGAAAATTGCTGTTATAGTAATGTTAGGATTGTATGTTTGGGTTTGAAAATGAGTTTGGAACATATTATTACAGTGAAATTTCTGTTATAAAATAATTTGGGATAGTTTCTAATTAAGGATTTTTTTTTTGGGAATTTCTTCCCATTTGAAATTTATTTATAATTAATTTTATTTGTATTGCAGTGATTTGTTTGTTTAATTTTTCTTATTATTCGTTATGGGGAAATTTTTAGTTAGAATAAGTTATTTGATGTTACAGGGTTTGATGATCTAGTTATAGTTTTATTTTATCTGTTATTTATTTAGATTTTTAAAGTTGTTTGCATTGCTTTGTAGATGGCTAACAACCTTAAACAATATTTGATTCTGCCGGAGGACAAGTGGAGACCAATTACGCTCAAGCAGAACTCCCGGATTTCCACACTTAGCGACATCGAGAATGCCTTCGCAAGACATCCGGATGGTTTTGCGTTGCGTGAAGTGTTCTTGCGTTCTTGCATGGGGCACTTTCTACTGATGTACCGTGAAATGCATTTTAGTTCGGTGATCGTGAACTTGTTATTGCAAAGGCACATTGAGAGACCAAATGATCGTCGCGATGAGATGCATTTCCTCTTGGGAAGGTTTGATGTCCGTCTCTCAAGGGAAGAATTTTGCCTCATCACGGGCTTGAAGTTTGGACGAGCTAAGATACCAGCTGGGTATGACAAGACACACGAGGGTGGGTTAATTCATAGGCATTTTCCTGACCATGAACAGATTCGGGTTCCAGACCTTATCCATCGTCTAAGTGATGGTGAGTTTGATGATGGCATGGACATTGTGAAGCTGTCTATGCTCGTAATGAAGCACAATTTTCTATGGGGGACTGACGCAAGGACGGTAGTGCCGACATGGGAAATAAACTTCGTAGATAGAAATATGGATGGGTTCAACGCATTTCCTTGGGGGGCACGCCTCTTTAGGCACTGTTTGCATAGGTGGAAGAGTGCGTTGCCTGAGAGGACAACCAAGCACATCCAGTTAGGCGGCTTCTCTTATGCATTATTGGTAAAAATAACAAGTGTTTTCCAATATACGAGTGTTAATAATTTAGTTTAGTTTAGTTTATTTAATGTTAACACATATTTAATTTGGTTTGTAGGTTTTTGCCTTTGAGGTTGCACCAGATATTGCATTGCTTGCTAGACGGAGGCCTGAAACTGATCATTTGCCTCGTATATGCCATTGGGAGTTTACGCATTCCCTTAATTACCCAAAAACGGCGGATGCAAAGGAACCGAAACTGTTTCTAGCCCAGGTGAGTAGCATTGTATAGTTAAAATATTTGAATTTTGGTGATTTTGCGAATTCTTTTAGTTTTAATATGTCTTTGTTGGTTTATGTTCAGATGGCTGCCTTTCCTCAACTACAGGCAACCGAGAATGAGCGACAAAGAGGCTACTACGCAGACTTACACCAACTCAGGCAAGCGGAATTAGCACCGCCCTCCAAGCGTCGTAAGAAAAAAGAAGATGTGAGGCACCACGCTGTTGCTGAGGGCCAGGTCCAGGAGGGTGACGAGGGCCTGGATGACGAGGGACTGAATAACGAGGGCTGGGACGTTCAGGACGACGTCCCTGAGCTGGCCGATGTGCTACATGAGCAGGATGCACGCCCGGATGATCCAGCGGTACAGCAGGAGGTTGCGGTATCCGAACATGGGGATGTCCCCTCGCATATTCCTGCAGTCGTTGACCAAACAGATGTGATTGATACGGTGTGCCCTCCAGAAGGCAACCAGGAGGTACAAGTGCCTGTGGTGCGTGCAGATGAGGCCAGCCCAGTGCGTATCCCTCCTCTGCAGAGGCCTCCTTTGCATACGGAACATATTATCGAGTTGCGTGAGCAGGTTACCACCATCTCCCAACAGTTCGATTTGTATAGGGCAGAGAGTGAGTTGAAACACGGCGAGATACTGCAGCAGTTGGTAGAGTCAGAACGACTACACAACAATACTCTGCGGCGCTTGGAGGAGGTAGAGCGGCGCTTGGACGAGTCTGAGCGTCGTCGAGTGGCTGATCACACTGACATCATGCGTGCACTCGCATTGATGCCCACTATTGTCGCCACATCTCCAGAATTGGGTCGACCACAGACATCACCTACTATTGCTTGTAGTGATCGGGTACACAAGTTTCATATCTCATTGTTTATTTTTTTAAATGATTACTAGATCAACATGTGTTCAATAAAGATTTCGGTTTTGCAGACCACGGGATCGAGCCCCGTAGATATTGTACCGATCGATGTTCCTGCAGCCATTGATCCGATTCCTCTGCCCGAAGGGAGCAAACGCAAAATCCAAGAACCATTTACTCCCTTTATACCGAAGAAGAGTAAAGGGTAGCATGTTCTAAACCGAAAACTGTTTTCTACTTTTGAAACTATTTCGAATACTGTGTCCTATTTTTGAAATGTATGTTTCGAATATTAGTTTGCAGCATATGAGTAGGGAGTTAACCAGAAAAGATAAGAGGCTTCTTATTCTTGATGTGGATGGGATTCTCGTGGATGTCATTTATATAGCAAATGGGCGAGACCTTGAGAAAGAGCCAGATTTAAGATTTTCGAACAATGCGGGTAAAAGCACATGCTTTAGATACTTGTTTCTAATTATAATTTTTGAATTTGGTCTTCTCATATATGAAGTTAACTTGATTTTATATGACACTTACAGTGTTTAAAAGACCATATTGCGATGACTTTATCAGTTTCATTTTGGACAGATTCGCTGTAGGAGTTTGGTCTTCTAGAAAATTGTAATATTCAATATTTGACTAATTATACTTTTTTGTTAATTCACTTTTTTCCTCTATTTCTTTCTGAGCATTCGTTTCTGAATCAATTACACATTTTCTTTACCTGATTTATTCAAATCTTGCAGACATATTTTGCTGCCAATTGTCCAGAGTCTTTTCCCAGATCTTAATCAATTGCTTTTTTGTTGGGTAAGCATTTCTTAATCCTTTTGGGCCACTTAGCTAGGATGTTGAAAATTCTATTGTTTATATTATATATGATATCATCATAATATGGTTTCTATAATATACAAGGTGTATCTTTAATTAGTTCTATTATACTCAGGCTCAAGAACATTGTACTAAAACCAGATTTAATGCACTTGGGAATGACAAGAAGCCCCTCTTTATTAAAGAGCTAACAAAAGTGTGGAAATTCGTCGAAGTGGGAAAGTACAATGAAACCAACACCTTGCTTTTGGATGTTTCCCCATACAAGGCAGTGAAAAATCCCGTAAGTTTTGATCTTCATACCCGGTTTTCTTCCATTTGGGGATTATGACTCGTTCTATACTCTATTCTTATAGTCTCAATATCTCTTCTAATCTTCATTGCTACCAATATTTCATCGTTTAGGAAAATACATCAATATTTCCTCCCGCATATACGTACAAGGATACTAATGATTCAGCTTTAGGTAAGCCATGCTCTAAACTAAATTAACATGTTGTGAAGACCTATGGTTTCCACATTTATTTATTATTGCACTCATCTAATCTCAAATACGGCTAAATAACAGGCCCTACTGGCAATTTGAGAAAATATTTGAATTGTTTGGCCGAAGCTGAAAATATGCAAGAGTTCTTGAGAACTAACCCAATTGGTAAAGAAATGAACTCCGACAAAAATTGGAAGTTCTTGAGAAACAATTTATAAGGACGGGGAGGATCTTGAGCGTGAGGACGAGAAGAATGATGACGAACTTATTAATGTTATACAATAAGAATTAGTTATTCAAACTGCAAGCCAGGTTTGTGATTATTAGTGTAGTTATACTGCCATGTTTTATTAGTTTGATATACTCTTGCAGTTTGTCCAGGTGTGATGTTATTTCAGGTATGTAGTTGAAAGATGGATAGTGATCTGTGGGCAAATATTCTTGACCCCTGAAAATGAATTCGGAAGACAGCTCATTGATCAAGTTGTATCTACTGCTTTGCCTGAAAGCAAGATCCCGGAACAAGTTAAAGCCTTCATGACTGCTGACCTTCCTCATGAACTAATTGAATTGCTTGAAAAGATTGTCATCCAAAACTCTGCATTCAGTGGAAACTTTAACCTGTAAAACTTACTTATCTCGACAGTCATCAAGGCAGATCCATCCAGAGTTATGGATTAAATAAGTAGACTTGATAACTTTGATGTCCTTGCTGTTGGGGTAGTGGCTGTGGAAGCTTAATTGTATGAAGAGGCTTTTGCTATTTTTAAGATGTTCAATTTGAATGTCCAGGCCGTCAATGTGTTACTGGATAATTTTCGAGATATTAACTGGGCTGTTGAGTTTGCATTCTGTGTTGAAGAAGGTGCAGTTTGGAGTCAGCTTGCTAAACCTCAACTCGGGGAAGGACTAGTGAGCTATGTGATAGAGTCATTTATTCGTGGTAATGATGCCACCCAATTCTTGGAAGTTATCCATGCTGTGGAAGATGCAAATGTTTATCACGACTTGGTGAAGTATCTTCTGATGATAGGCAGAGAGCAAAGGAGCCCAAGGTGGAAAGTGAGCTCGTTTATGCATATGCTAAGATTGATAGGATGGGTGAGATTGAAGAGTTTATTCTCATGCCAAATGTCAATCTCCCTAATGTTGGTGATCACTTGTATGATGAAGCTCTATACGAGGCAGCTAGTTTTTTTTTGCTTTTATCTCTAACTGGGCCAAATTGGCATGCACTCTTTTCAAGTTGAAGCAATTTCAAGGGGCTGTTGATGCAGTACGTAAAGCTAATAACACTTAGACATGGAAAGAAGTCTATTTTGATGCTGAAGAGTTCCGCTTGGCTCAGGTATGTGGGCTCAATAACATTGTACAGGTATATTACCAGACTCTATTAGTTGGTATTTTAGGACTCTTTCTTTCAGAATCAATATCTTAATTCCACATTATTCCAATAAAATAATTTTATAAATCTTTCTTTTTTTTTTTTCTATTAAACATTCTCAAATAAATCATTATTATAAAATCTATTTTTCTAAAAAAAATGGGGCTCAAACAAAGCCTAATATTTATATGCATGTTATTTGTCATCGTGAACACTCAAAAGGAAAAAAAAAAAAAAAAANNNNAAAAAAAAAAAAAAAAAGCACAAATTTTTAATATAAAAAATATTTCAGTATGTAATAAGTTGAATTGCTAAAAATTTAGAGAGAGAAAAAATGAAAGTTGAATTGCTAAAAATTTATAAAGTAAAAACGTAAAACTATCGAATATTTGTATGAATAATGAAATCAATTGATTGTCTTAATTTTTGGGATCATTACGAGAAGTCAAATGAAATGAAATTTTTAATTTCATTATTAATACTATTTTGAAATGTTCACAAAGTAGTTTTCCACGTTAACGGTGCACAAAACGGTCAATCGTAGCAAATAATATGACACATCTTGTACAATTGAAATTTTTAAGAGAGTCGATCATACGTTAGTCGAATCCATAAATCGCCTACGTCATCTCGAAACTCATTTTAAGAACTATACCGTAGACATATCGAATGGTCCAAACGGACATAAAAAATAATTAAATGTGTGGTTCTAATTCATCTTTCCTTTAAAAAATTCAATTATTTCCATTAACGTTTATTATTTTGCACGACAAATTTCTCGATGTAATTTACATCATTTTATCTGAAAATTTTACATGAGGTATGACGTCATTAAAATAGAACCAGCGCGAGAGATGAAAAACCAACAGCAAATATCTATAATTTGAAATAGATTGTAGTTACCGTATGTGACTTAAGGTGACCGTATTTACATCAAGCCACCGTATTAAAGTTACCGTTTATCACTCAATCACCGGTTTTACATCAGGTTGGTGTTTATCTTATAAGTTACGGAATTTCAATTGAGCGAGACGACACCGTTTCATTTCAATTAGTAGTAATCATTTTAGAAATACGATTCCTCTGTATGATTTGGAAGGAATCAATTTTTAATCTGCAAAATCTAATTCAACTTTTCATTTCCTCTCAAATAAGGGTTGGGTTGGGGATTTGATTAGGTTTGGTTTTGTTTGGGAGATGAAAAACCAACAGCAGCAAATAACTATTATTTTAAATAGATTGAAGTTACCGTATATCACTGAGGTGACCGTATTTACATCAAGCCACCGTATGAAACAAAGTTACCGTTCCTCACTCAATCACCGGTTTTACATCAGGTTAGCGTTTATAAATTTAAGTTACCGTATTTCAATTATGCGAGACGACACCGTTTCATCTCAATTAGTTGTAGTCCGATTCCTTTGTATGATTTGGTTGTATATACTGGAAGGAATCAATTTGTAATCTGCAAAATCAGTTAAGTAATTCAACTTTTCATTTCCTCTCGCTTCTTCTTATTCTTGCTCCTTTATCCCTTTCTCAATTCCGTTTGCTGAAGTGAGTTGAATTGTTGATCAGTTGTGGGTGTGAGTTGCAAGGTTAGTTTCAACCCATAACTTAAATGTAATTTGAATTACTTTTGTATCTTAAAATTACAGATTAATTTTTGGAACTCACATCAGAGGTGTATGTGCTGCGACAATGAGTAACCTAATGATCATTATTTGATTTATCAAATTATACATAATTGGTAATTTTCGAAATTTTATTTGACAGTGACTTTCCATGTTCTGTAACTGTCTCATGTATGTCTTGGATTTGCTGAAAATTATTACTGAATTGCTGCTACTTTATTCTTTCTCTGTACGTGCGTGCTTGCTTGATGACTGAATTTTGGACTGCCTGATGAAATTTAGTTTTTTTCTCGTATTCAAGTTTGGTATTGCTGGTAGTATCCGTGATTTTGTTATTGGAAACTAGATTTCAATTTGATTATTCTATAGTGTTTAGAGGTTTAGACAATAAATTAAGCATGAAGGAGAATGACAAGAAGAGGGGTTTAAACAATAAACAAGTAAAACATCCTTCAAAGGCTGAAAGTTGTGAGAAAAACTTGAAGTTGAAAGAAATTGATGTTAAAGCTTCAGCTGGTAAATAAAAGTCCAACATATTAGCAAGTGATTCAAACATGATATCAGAGTTCTCAAATGTTTGGAGAGTGCTACTAGGGAACGAAGTGCAGAAGAATATGATTCTGCGGAAATCGATGATTCAATTCATCTCGAAGGGATCCACAAATGACTGATAAGGAGAAGCTAGAAAAGGCTTCAAGAATTCTAGAAATGCTTGCAAAAAATGAATCCTGTGACAGTTCTCAAGCAGCAAGGGTGGAATCTGACCAGAAAACCAATAGTTTGCCTATCAAAGCTTCAATAGCCACACCAAAGAAAGCCACAAAACCCAACAAAGGGCTTTCTAAATCGACAATAAAAAATACAACTGATAACTCAAGAAATGTGAAAATCCATCCAAAACCTTTATCAGATATCTCTGAGAGCGTTGAGGACAAACCTCTTGAGGAGGTAAAGGAAACAGCTATCCTAGATGAGGTTACAATTGGTGCTCATAGTGCCTGCTGTGATGACGAAATCGTTAGTAACAAGAAAATTGGTGAGAATGAAGACGTGACAGCTTTAAATCAAAAGATTGAGAAAATGGAGAATAGGATTGACGAAATGGAAGAGGAACTGAAAGAGGTTCTTGCCCTTGAAATTTCACTCTATTCTGTTGTACCTGAGCATGGTAACTCAGCACACACGGTGCGCACTCCTGCAGCCTTTCTAGTTTCTTATATCCATGCGTGCAAGTATTGGTCTAAATCAAAGCAAGCTACTATTGCTAGAACACTGTATCGGGGCTTGTTTTAGTTGCCAAGTCAAGCGGCAACCATGTTTCAAGGTGTGTGATAAAAGCTTCTTTTATTTGACAAGTTGGGAAATTTATTGCAGGCTGACTACTATATTTTCCTACAATTTTGTACTTGGTTAACATTTTAGCTGTCGAATACTGTTGCTTTAAGAAAAATTCTCTCAAGCATTTGGGAGTTCATGTCTCAACAGTTTCCTTACAAAGATAGTTGGGTAAAATGAAGAAGGAAAGAAAATCAATCCGAAGTCGTCATAGTTTATCTGGAAAAGTAACTTTGGAAGAAGACAACCAAGTAAACAGGGTTTCATACAGTTTGTTGATGATTGGCAAGAGACAAGAACCTTTACTTCTGCCCTGGAGAAAGTTGAGTCCTGGATATTCTTGAGGATAGTTGAGTCGATAGCCCTGGAGAATATTTTATCCAGAGATTCTTGAGATTGACAGGACCACAGCCAAATATTGGTAAAACGTTAGGCTACACTCTTAGTCGTTGTTTGGCCACCATTTTCTCAACCCTATTTTGCCTCAACCTCATTTTTAATCACACGTTCTATGAAATTTACAAATTTTATAATTTTTAATGACATATTTCATCAACTTTAATCAAAATTTACAAAAAAATTCTGATTTTTAACCAAGGGCGTAAATTATGTCATATAAGTACACATTGACATTATAAAATGTGTACGAATTTCAGTTTTTTGTGGTTGGACACTTGCATCATGTGTCATTCAACCACAATTAATAGCAGATGACGAGACCCCCTTTTGTACCATTTTTGTTCATTTCACTAAACCAAGTCCTAAGAAGTAGCAAACTTTAATTAGATTGTAAAGAGACAGGATCTTCAAATTACTAATATTGAAATTCTACTCAAATTAACAAACTGGAATGCGCTTAGACGACTTTACGCAATATGACCAGGATCGTTGTGTGAAGACCAAGTTTAGGAAGAATGCCTTGGTTATTAATTCCTTAGTCTTCCTTTTCCCCTTTTTTCTTTTCTTCTTTTTGCGAGCAGTATTAAGCATCTCCCTCAGTACGAGATACTTGTACAGTTTAGGCTCGGTCTGGTCCCGAATACAAAGTTCAGATAAAACGAGGCACTAAGAATCAAAGTCCGTCCGTCTGAGATACCTCACCAATTTCTTGCTCCTCTCGACCATTAGTTCAAGCCCCCTCCGAGAATGCTTATCCTATATCATTACATGATAAACCTTTTAGAAATACTAGTTTTACACCCGTGCAA
>CAIGRO010304786.1:0-14513 GCA_903798355.1 Fraxinus baroniana | reverse complement strand
CAATCTACTATTCCAAAATGCATTACGTACAAAAAATGGGGCTCAAACATATAAATATCTAACACGACAAATAAAAAGAAAGAATATATCCAACAATTCACACACCAAAAACTCACATTTACACATTTAGTTCTTCTGTAAATATATTAATCTTTTTCTGGTTTTTGTTTTTATGGCTTTCAAGATTAGAACTTGTTAGGTTTACAAAAAATTGTGTACCGATTGAGAGAAAAATGCCAAACAGAATAAAGGGAGTAAAGATCTGCATATATAGATAAGGTGGATAGAGAGATCATGGGTAGAATGGAGTTGAACAGAGTTATGAACGGGATTGACATTTGCCATGAGAAGAATTAGGCTGCGTAAGAAGCCTATGAAGTCTCCGTTCTATGTGATAGCCATTGCCGGACACGAGAAGGGAGAGGGCGGTCGAAGGTTTGTATTTCGATTTTTATTTTTCTCTATTTCATGGTCGGCAATCTGACTATTTATTTGAATAACATTTATTCAAATTAATAGTCAAATTTTTTTACACATCATTGAATGTCAACTAAAATGTAAAAAATGAATGTCAAAGTAGCTTTATTCTTGAATAAGTATTATTCAAATAAGGATTAGGAAAATTCTTGGTGTACATTATGGATACCATAATGCACACATGGCGGCCCCGATAGTATCCATAATGTACACCAAGCATAACTCCAATTCATTAATTGGCTTAAATATAAATAATACCTTTGCCATTTAAATAAGAAATTTGAAATAATATTTATCATTCATACAACACAATCAACTAAAATTGAATAAAACAAATTTTTTACTAAGAATAAGTTTATAATTTGATTTTTTTCATAAACAAAAATTAAAGCTTACATCCCAAATAATTATTTTTTTACAAGTTAATATCATACTAATAAAACCAAACATGCTAAAATTTATCATTAAGCGCGAAAAGTAAACGCTAAAATATTACCGTCAATCAACAATTAAAAATATACAGCAATCCAAACTTAATATATAAACATAAAGAAAAATATCACTCATCCAAAATTCAGACATCAAAATCAGTGAGTTGAACCAAATCGTTGAAGAATGGCTCTCCTCCAGTAAGTTCTTCATCAAAGACTTTGAGAAGTCCATCAATCTACAAATCACATAGAAATTCATATTATGAGTTAAGATCATGATAATTAGTTCGAAGTCGAAGCAAGATTATGTGTGTATTAACGTCTTGATTTGAATAGTAAACTACTCGTTTTGACTACGCCATTCTTATAGTGTTAAAAAGGAAAAGAAGTCACTTTTTTTATTTTTAAGCAAAGCCAAACATGCATGCTCTTTTGAAAAGGGCTTGAAAACACATTAGTAAAAGACGTTCCTATGAAATATTTTTCTATTTTCTTCTTAAAACGGTCCATTTGAACGTATCTTATTACATTAAAATAACAATCAAAAGTAGTCATCATAAGTACTTTCTTGCTAAATAATTCTAATAAAAAAAATATAAAATTTAAAGCCTATATATTATTTATCGGAATTAAATATAAAGTTGTGGAAGAGAATATTACCCAAAGATCATCTTCGTCTTCATATCTATTTGAAATTGATGCTTTGGGAATCTCTCCTGCAGCTTCTTCGTATTTTACAAATCTGCCACGTATTCTTGGTCGATTGTCGGCTAGCGTCTTGCGACATGTATACTTGCATTATGCCAACCATGTTGTTAGCTCATGCTAATGAAATATTCTAATTGAGTAGATCGAGAAAATATTATTGAAATCTTCATCAACGTAGTATTTGTTTAACTGTAGTTAGATCTATAAGTTAGACAAAGATCATGAATCAAGTCTATTCTTCGTCTTCATTCGTTAGGTTAAGTTTTCGGCCAAATTTTATGTTCGTTTCTGAACTTTGTCTTGATTCAAGTTGATCATTACGTTCAAATTCGTGTCATTATTTGCCGACTAAACTAACAAGCATGCTTGAAGTGACTTGAAATAAATGTTCGAGTTTGGTGATCAACTTGAAATAAGGTTTTGAGTAGTGACTAATTTAGAACAAAATAAAGTTTAGTGGCTTACATAAAGTTTGCTAAAAGTTGATCAATGTTGGTGTTTTTAAGTCCAACCCATTTATTAAAATTGTGTACTTGTTCAACTGACATGTAATAAAATAATGAGTCTGTTTGGTACGGCTTAAAATCCAATTAAAATTGAAAATATGACCGTTATTGGGTCTCACCCGTCTAATAAAAGTCAACAATAACGGTTATATTTTAAATTTTAATCTCTACCAAACACTCTCATAAAATGNGATGAATTTTCAAAAAACTTCATTATTTATATATATACTTTCGCCGGTCAGGTTTAGTTTTAAACCGCAATTAAAATTCTCAAACCCAAATCAAACCGATTTTGATTCAAAATCATTTCGTTGACGGGTCCACGTGGCGCCAAATCGAAGGTTTCTAAAATGCGGTTTCGGTTCGATTTTTCGGTTTGACGGTTTTTGCTTACTGCCCTAGTTTGAGCCACATTATTTTAGAAAAATGTATTCTGAAATAATAGATTGAGTGAGAATGTGTGGTTGCAAAAGAAGGAAAAATTATTGATGTAATGAAAAATATTATTTTATTAAAAAAGTGTGGTTATAAATGAATAGAAGAATGATAATGAAAATTTTAATGCTTACCAAACAGGGCTTAGATCAAGAAATTTACTTTTAAAATAGTTAGCCCCCGTTTGGTGCACATTATTTTCAAAAGAATGCATTTTTTTGGTTGATGTGATAGGAAATATGTGGTTGAAAAAGAAGGAAAAGTTATTGATGTGATGGAAAATATTATTTTATTGGAGAATGTGTGGTTGAAAATTAGTAGAAGAATGAGAATGAAAAAAAGAATGTGACCCAAACATGGCCTATATCCCAGANAATGAAAATTTTAATGCTTACCAAACAGGGCTTAGATCAAGAAATTTACTTTTAAAATAGTTAGCCCCCGTTTGGTGCACATTATTTTCAAAAGAATGCATTTTTTTGGTTGATGTGATAGGAAATATGTGGTTGAAAAAGAAGGAAAAGTTATTGATGTGACGAAAAATATTATTTTATTGGAAAATGTGTGGTTGAAAATGAGTAGAAGAATGAGAATGAAAAAAAAAATGTGACCCAAACATGGCCTTAGATCGATTTTTGACTCTGTGAACTTTTAGATGGTCTCGAATACACCGTATTCTTTTATAAAAATGGTACTTGTTGAAAAGTGTCAATGTACCTTAATCGTCTTGTTGAAGTTTCTTTGAGACCTTTTTGCTCTGTACCTTTGAATCCTCTCTTTTCTCTCTTCTGCACTGTAGCGCCTTACTTTAAAGTTTGCATCACCCATGAATGACTTCTCCATAGACAATGGACTAGAGGACGATGCACTGCCTTTTGTTTGCAACTTTGTTCTCATCTTCTGAAAATGGAAATGCAGTCTTAATTACATGTCAATATGACCAAGAATTAAAGAAATTTATTCCCTCTGTAACCCGTTAAAAGTTTTAACAATAGATGATTCATTATAGTACTCGAATAAGTCACGAGTTCAACGTGTTAGACCTTGGACGAAAAAGAAATTTCAGCCAGTAGGCGAGGGATACTTTGCTGATGAACTGTGACGACTTAAAATTTAACTTTCGACGATGTAGTTCGAGAATATTTGCACTCATAAATTTATAGAAATCATCAAACAAAATCAAGTAAAAAAGCTAAAATTTGTAAAAATGTAGAGTAATTAGTATAAAACTAACTTGCAAATCTCCAGTGCTGCAAACTCTTCTCATTGCACCAGATGAAAAACTGCTCTCTGGTGGATTAAAGATGTGTTTCAGCGAATTTGAACATTCCGAAACACAATCAAATCCAGGCTGAATTAAATTATTTTGTTTTCCATAAAGTGAATTGCTGCTAAAACTCCTCTGCATGAACTTCATTGCAATCTCAGAACCCCCATCATAGCTTTGAGGCGTGAATATTGAATTATCATGACAAGAAAAACTTTCAGGGACTGGAAGTTCCTCTGATTTCACCCCTGAGAAAGGGTAGTTTGCATTTTCTAAATGGGATATTGAGAAATTTTCAAGCTGGAAACATGGTGGGGAAGAAGAAGGCGAGAAATGGATAGAGGAAATTTTCCCGATAGAATTTGTTTCATCAAGTGGGTTTTTCTCTTGAATTAAATTTGAACTATTATTAATATTTTCTTGAAATTCTTGAAAAATATCAATGGAGGAATCAGTAAATGGAGGGAACGGTTCAGATATGAAATAGTCAGATACAGAGAGATCAGAAGACATTTAAAAAAGATAAATTGAACTCCAATAAATGACTTTTTTCCCTACAAAAATCTCTCTTTCACACTGTGTGTACTGTGTGAAAAAATATGTTGAGATTAGGTGAAGAAGGGACAAGTATTTGGTGAAAAAGAACAAGAAAATGAAGGGAGTTGAGGTGGGCTGGTTTTCATTAACAAGAATTCTTGTCCATGATCACAGATTGAGATGGTGAATTGATTTATATAGAGATAGAAACTTTTTCTAAACCCTTGTTTGGTGTGAATTAAAATTTTCATTTTCATTAGTTTACTCATTTTCAGCCATACATTTTTCAATAAAATAATATTTTTCATCACATCAACAATTTTTTATTTTTTTTCAACCACACGTTCTCCATCAATCTATTATTCCGGAATCTTCCGAAATACATTCCAAAATAACGTGGCCCAAACACAAGTTATCCTTTTTATAATATATAATAATAGGCAGAATCAAAGATCAACGGACAGAACAAGTTGAACCGCCTGTTCAGTTAGTAAAAATTGCAAGAATGGTTCCAAATTTACAGTTCATGTAGCAAGTTAGCCCCTAACACTTAAATCGAGACATGTTCTTTCCTTTTCTTTTGCCTAATTGAGCTCGAGGGTAAAGCAGCATTTTTATGGCGACTTAATTGTTGTTTTTCCTAACCTCTCAAAAAGGATCAAAACCAGTTAAAAATAAATAAAAATTCCTAAATGACAATTTATGGACTATGGAAATTACGTAGTTCGACCCAAACTACACGTAGAAGGGGGTGAATAGGTATAAATGAGGAATCTATTAATTTTAATTAACTAGCAACAAGTCACCAAATAATTAAATCTAGATGGTTAAGAAATCCGTTAAATTGTCATATGTTTGAATACCGCAAAATATAAAATTAATAACAAAAGCAGTAAATCACGCATAATATGATCACGGAGAAACCCAACTGAGTAAAAACTCTGGGCACTTTGCCAGTCAAAAATTCAATATAAACGATTCTCAAACTTACAGTTTACCAAACCGACGACGACACGTACTATCTAATCTCCGAATAAAATTCCATCAGCTTTCTTGGATTCTGTCCTCCTGCACCAACTCCCAACTGTAATTTTCAAAGCTCTCCTAAATTGTGCTATCCTGCAACAATTCCTAACTTTGTGGAATCGTCTATCTCATGTAGATGCACAAAGAACACCGCGTTTTTCACCAACTGGAACTCCAATAACCTTCTTTTGATCTTCAGAATCTCTGACAGATACGAAAGAAGCAGCAAATTGATATTTGAATTCAATATCAGATATTTTTCTCATCGCCAAGAACAATACACTTTGTAATATGAAGGTTGACTGCTTCAGAAGATGAAAATAATATGGAGATTATGTGTTTTCTCAATAATCAACCTTAGAAAAATCGTTTTGTGACTTTAGGGTATTTAAAGGTAGGTTATGAAATGAATGGACCGGACAAAAAACAATTAAAAAATGAATTAAAAAATTCTCGGATAACGCTGTCACTCGAGCGAGGTTTAGCGACAGTCGAGCGAAGGCGAGACGATAATCTATCGACGAGATTTATGTTTTGTAGCTCGAGTCAGATCTTGACGATGTCTAGCAAAAATTCGCGTCATTTTTCCATTATCGAATCCTAGATCTAAAATACCCAACTTTCACTATTTGCACACTACTCCTTAACTTTTTACAACATATCAATTTTAGTCTTTTTTGTTAACAAAATAGCCAATTACATTAAATACCTAACAGACTATACAAAAGAACGATACAAAAGCATCAGGATACCGAAGCTTTGAACTTAAAGATTATGTGATTCAACGATTTCGATTGATTTTTGAATTCTTTTGTTAATTCAAAATGACACTTATAATATTTCTTAGTTCATTATTTTTAGTATTTATTTATTTTGCTTTGTAACTCAACCCATTAAGGGATTGCTGGCTCAATAGGTTATGTGTTCTTTTAGAATTTTAGGCTCTAAAATGTCTTGTAGGGTTTTTGGTTATTCATGAAATAAAAAAAAAATCATTTTTTTTCTTAAAGTACAATCTGTTTGATAGTGTGTTTGTAGATTCGATCTACATCAGCCTATTGCCTTATTAACAAGTTGGTCAGAAACCTTGAGGAAGAGAGTTAGTCTTCAACTGTTCATTATATTGAACAATCAACCACGATGACAGAAATTTTTGTTAAGGTGGCACGAAACAATATATGTCCCACTTTATATTCTAGATTTTGATTTCCATCTTAGATTGGTGGTAAAAACTATAAAGAATTGACACATTTCTAAGAGGACCACATACTAACAAAAAGAAAAATGGTTATCATCCAACTAAGCCAAAATATGCATTGTTGGATAACAAAACCCAAAACTCTCCTTTGTAAGAGATACAATTTTAATACAACAAATCAAAAGTGCAAGGAATACACCAAAATTAACGTTACATGTTATAATTGCAGAAGATTTTGATGTAGTAAATATATCTTAATTTGCAAGAAAGGTGACTATTTCAGAATTATTAAAAAATAATAATAAGACCTGTCAGTTCAGTACTCAATCAGTCCACACATTGACTGGCGGCATTTTGTGCCGCACTTAGACATAAGCATGATTAGATTCTTAACATCATTATTTTTAGGAAAATGCCATTTTTACATTCTATTTTTTGACACATGAAATGGGTTGGCAAGTGTTGATTCAATGAAAAAACTGTTCTAAATTTAAACTGTCTAACGATATATTACCACGTAGCAAAATGCATAAAATGATGTAAATGATAATATACATATATTATGATTGTTATTTTTACACACTCCAAACAGAAAATATTTTTATGTTAATGAGCCGTTGCCCCTTTTGACAACCCTTGGGGAAAATAAAGTTTTAAATATTGATTTTTAAGAAAATATGATTAAAAAGTAGAAAAATATTTTGAATTTACTTGTAAAATATTTTATTGTCTGAATGTGTAGTTAAAAATGAGTATGTAGAAAAAAGAGTCTGAAACACTGTGTCATAATCGTTTCAAATTTGAATGAAAGAGAATGATTTCAATAAGTTGACAGTCAATATAAAATGTTTTCAAGTACCCGTTTGATAAAACTTTTTTGAGATTATGAATTTATCGTACTTCATTTTCAACTATACATTTCAATAGACCTGCAATTTTTATCTACTTTTTAAGTTCACGTTTCATGAAATCCACCAAGTCATAATCTCAAAAGGCTTTTGTCAATTATGAGCTAAATGTTATGACTTGAATCTTAATAAACATTATTTTTCGGCCTCTATTTCATTATGAATATATTTTGACGTGAATCCCACGTGTAAGACATAGAACCCCCTACATTTTTTATTGAAGTGAATCCCACGTGGAAGACATAAAACCCGTACATTGTGCAAAGGTCATTGCCCGTTGAGATTTCAGTGGACAAGATTAACTGAAAATATTACAATCTCTATTACATATTCTGTCCCAGTCCCTTTCAGAAAGGATATATTAGAAAGTTAGTGCACAAGCTTTGACTGAAAATATTATAATTCAATCAAATCAACAATTACGTATTCCGTCCCTTTCAGAAAGGACATATATAATGTCAGTGCAAGAAGATTGATTGAAAATACTATTACAGTATTACATAAGGGTCTTGCTGCATTAACCCTTTAGGTTACACTTTGGGTTACTCGGGCCCACCTCCTCCCTCACATGGGGATCGGGTCCCACAAATGCGTGGGACCCGATCCCCATGTGAGGGAGGAGGTGGGGTCGGGTAACCCAAAGTGTCATCCAAAGTGGTTAAATAGCATAATTCTTAATTAATTTGGTTGCATGTTAATAAGCCCGAATTAATTACTTGGATTAATTAATTCATTGACCAAATTTAAATAATAGATTAATTAAATATTGAATCGGTTTAAATTTGATAGACTGGCCAAATCCACTTGGACTTATATTAATAAATTATTAAGGTCTGTTTGATTGCAAGAATGAAATTTGGGTGGAAAGAAAATGAATTTTAGGGAATTGAATTATCTAAAACTTATTTTATTGGGAATTGTTAATTAATTGTATTTGATTAATATAATTTTTCACTTGAAAAATGTTGAAAATTTGAATCTTTTGGTATTCGTTTGGCTTCATTTTCCATGGAATTTGTTTCCATTGCCCAAAAATAAAAATAAAAATGCTGGAAAACCATTTTTCCCACCAAAGTGATGGGAAAACCAATTCAATGAAAAGAAGGAAAAATGGATCACATGGAGGGTTGGGTAGAAAATCATTTGTCAAGAAAATTTTGCCTATCAAACAAGCAAAAAGCTGGAAATTGGAAAACCAATTCCATGGATAACTGTGGATTGCAGATCGTGATTGTTCATATTCCAAGATCAGAAAAGGAGTTTGCATAATCAAAAAGGTATATTTTCTATCATAGTTTCTTCCTAAAAAAAAAAAAAAAATCTTTGGTGAAAATTAAAATTATTTTATTTTCGTTGTACATGTTTAAGTAAATCCCCAACACTTTTCTCATCATACACTAATTCACAAAGCAAAAGAATTAAAATTCAAGAAAAAATAGGATTAATCTGTATTATTCCATTAATTGTCTGTTAATGTAGATACACAAAAAATTAGCCAGAGAGAGAGTTTGGGTGGCCACTTCCTTTTGTTCACTTGAAATAAAGCTTCCTAAAACCAAAAAAATAAGGGGGGAAACAAGATCATAGGTGTTTATATGAAATTAGAAAATAGACTTCATAAATAAATAAATAAAGGTTACCCTTTACACTTACTTGATATCGGAAGTGAAGTAGTTAAAAAGAATGGTTGGGATTTACGAGTATATGAAGATAAAAATGTGTGAGTTGATATTCTAATAGGTGCAACAATTGAGCGCTTGGTACATGAGAAAGAGACATGACCTTTAATTGGATATTGTGCGATTTGAACCATCGATCAAGTCCCACTCTGAAATGGTATGATCTAGTGACTAAAATGAATTTATACAAAAAGATGCAGAAAGACACATTAAAATCTATAAATTGAACCCTCCTAATTCCACTTTATTCACTCCAATCATTTCAAATAAATTGATTTCTAATTCTTTCCTTCTCAAGTTATGTCAAAATAATTTGTAAATTACTTTCGAGTTTTTAGTTTTGGTATTTTTGGGTCAAGAAGAATATGCTCAAAGTTGGTTAGCCTAATAAAATCAATAGTATACTATATGAATTTGGAAGAAGTGTTGTATCTTGATAAAAAGACATCATTTCGATGTTGTTAGTACCGATAAAAATTATTTATTATAAAGTTTACTTATTTAATTATAAACGAACGGCTTAAACTTGGTCAAATATGCATGAAATAAAATACCGAAATTGGTAACGCGTTATTACCATTGCATGATGTGAATTGAAATATATAATTATTGTGGAGTTTAACTAAATTTGGACAATCCAACATTGAGCTTGGACTCAACTGAGGTAAGCTGGACTAAAATGGATTTTTGTGCTAGACTTGAGCATAATTTTTCTTTATTTTTTATTTTTTTTATTATTATTTTTTTAACCTAGCCGAAGCCATTAATTTTTGTCAAGATCAGAAACAAAATGGACAAACTAAAACGAATATGTAAGTTGGGTGATCGAAATCGTACTTGAGACATTGCTGTAACAGACAGTGCAACTTTCACATGAAACTTGAAATTTTTTTTTTCCAAACTTAATAACAAAGATTCTATACATTACATATTTGAATATCATAAATTACCACATGTCTACGAACATTATAAATTGATCAAACTATTCCAGGACTAGGAGTAGGTGGATCATGGTGATGGTTTGCTCCAGTTCCTGAATAGTCTGAAATTTCCATGTCCATTCTTGGATCCTATAATTAAGATTCAAGAAAACATAAAACTGTCACAAAATAGAACTCTGTCATCAAGAAAATTGTACAAAATCAAAATAAAACAAACATCGTACTACTTCAAATCAGTTCAAGAATGTTTTAATAGTCTGAGAGAGTACCTGATTATGAAAATTCTGAACTGATAACTCATCTTTCACTTCTTTGAGGCACCCTGTTAGTCACAAAGGTCAATATTCCAAGTGTTTTTCCCTTTTTTCTCTACTTTAAACGATCTCGATATTGTGGGTTTGACGCTTACAGATTTTATCGACCAAGAAAAATGCAAAGAAACCAAAAGACCGTAAAGCTGGACCTCCAATATAAAAGAAGATAGCAAACAGTACAATATAGAGTTGATCCTAGTTTAAGTGGCAATATACAGTTTTGTTAAGCCTTACTTGATGTTGGAACTGCAGCTGAGAAGACCACGATGAGTGAGAGTAGCAGCGCCGCCAGCAGCTGCCGGTCGGATGTCTTCGAAACCACCATATTTTTCCCTATCCAGTGGCTGAGGTTGGTGAAGTAAATAGAGCGAGACAAACTAATTCAGCCTTGGAGAAAATAGAGCATAAGACAATGAAATAATCATTATTTTTCAATAAATTTAAAGGTGACGATTTGGTCACACTGATCATTATCAACTATTAAGTATTTTCATGTGAAGATATGATAGAGAATTTGACACAGAGCAGAACAAGACACGGGTTGCAGGCAAGTCCCGAGATGTCACCGAATTTAGAAAGTCAATTCCGACAAAATCCAATAAAAAATCAACAAAAATATAATATTTTATTAAAATAAATTATAGACTAGACTGATTACTTCATCTAAATTCAAGAATGGCCTTTTTTTATTTTTTTTCACAATCGAGGTATGATGGTCTTTTTAGTTTTTAATGGAAGTTTTGAGTTTTAAACGATAAAGCAAAATATTTTTTGACCTAAAGGTAACTTGTACAAGCAATTTTATATAGTAGGATTTCATTTCTCTAGTTCGTAAAGATTGAAGATGTGTGTGCACGTATGCCTAGGTGGGAAAAAAAAAATAGAAGAAACTGAAAATTTTGTTCATTATCTCCAATTCTACATATCAAACATGGCATATAATAGTCTTGCTACAAGGCAAAACTAATGTCTTGAAAAAAAGTAGCATCTCGGGGAAGGGGTTCAAAGTGCTGGTTCAGGCCGGCGCATAATTGAGGTCTTGGCTGTAACTGGTTAAAGCCCAGTCCATTAACAATTATGGCCAGACCCCAGCCCAGCATGCCCCGTTTTACAACTCCAATCGTGATGTTTAAAACAAATTATCAAAGCCAGATCAAGATTATAATGACACTAAGGGACAAATTACACTTATTTAACTTAAGCTGCATTCTCCTTGTCTTTACAAGATATACATCAGTTGATAAAAACAAAAAATTGAATAGTGTTAAAATATCAAAATATTAAAAAAAATATACAACATATATAAAATATTCATAAAACGTTATAATCATAATCTTCGTCATAATTATATACTTCGTTCTCTTCGTAGTTGTCCTCTTGTTCGAGATCTCTTTCGCTATGTTGTACGGGTTTGTCATCGTTATAGGAGTCTGGATCAGTTCGACTTTTCTTGGCGTCCTCTGAAATTGCCTGTTGAAACAAACACGAGGAAACAATATCATTTACCGACAGGTTAAAAGGGTATTTTTAGTCCACATACAAGAATTTATATATGAATGCATGCATGATTATAGGTATATGATGTACTGAAATTGATTGTTTAACCACGATACACAAAAGCACATACATGGCTGTGAGTAACTGAATTTAATGTACTGGTTACTCATTCATCATGTTTTGAGAACATAATTGAAAGAGAGTGAAAAATGCTCTAATTAACTTTCTTGCTTAAAAGTAGCCATGTAACAGTGTTCCTTTTTGTTTATTTATAAATGAAACAACGTGAACAGGAGGTTACACGAGTAAAAGAGACCCAAGTTTATTTATAGCTCCAATCGAGAACAATTAACATAACAGTAACTTGAGGAAACTCGAGAGATTAAGCGAATAAGGTTCTTAGGATTGAAAAGAAGGAACTGGATGTATATAAATTACAGAGTAGAAAATCTACCTCGACAGCTCCTAGAAATAGGCTAATTAGTCTCCAAATGTAATAGATTCCATTGATAGTTCTGAGAAAGAATTAACACATACTTTAAACGTTAGTGGTTTTTGTCAACAGTTCAAAATTTTCCATCCCCTTTGAGATTTTTTTTCAAATATCGATTTGCCTTTTTCCTTTATTTTTCTTTGTCCATTCTCGGTCTTTCTAATCCAACAACTCGACATAATTTTCACTGAGTTCCAAACTTCTTAAGAGAGCTAATGGTTTGTATCAGATAACTAATATAAGCCCTTTTTTCATGTAAATTGTAGTGTAAAGCTGACATCAACCTTCTACAAACTTGAGTTTCATGCGCATTGGTATAATATGGTTGTGTAATCTCATTATGTAGGGACTTAAGTAAATATAGGTGGTATTGACAAGTAAGAAGCTTCTATCAACACATCAGGAGTTAAAATCACTTAATTATCTTTGAGCACATATTTCCAATTTCTAGCCAAACTGCCTAAATTTGGAAGCAAATACACGCAACAGAAGAACTATCCACAAGTTGTTTGCGCTTTCATGGTGCTCCGAGAAGTTTATAAAACAAAAAATACAAAAATGAGCCCAAGCAAAAAGCAACAGGAAAAAACAATTTAAATGTCGAGAATATTTGGGCAAGCATTTCCTGTTCCTAGACCTACTGCTATTAAGAAATAAGAACTATAACAAACTCAAATCTATTAGTTATTGTGACATGAATTCTGATTGTGAATAAAGATATCACCAGAATCGGCCAAAAAAGAAAGAAAAGAACAACTTACAGATTCATCAAAAAGTTTGTCCAGTACATCATAGTTGATTTTAGAACTCAGCCTCTGCATCAAAATCATTTTAATCTATTTATCAACGAAAGGTGCAAAAGTATAGATAAAATGGATGACACATATAATTTGTCTGAGTATATTACTATCATAAAGATGAATCTCAAACAATGGGGAACATCATGTGGTTCAATATATGGCTTTTCTTTTTCTTTTCATATATATATATATTATTTTTAATTTTTTTTTTTTCCTGGTGAATTTCAATAGTTCACGACATGCAAGGGACCGAGAGAGGAAGAATGGTTTCTTCATACGATTTCACCCTTCAACTATATACAGGTTTTCTAATGGTTCTGTGTTATACTAGAGTTCATTGATGGCTTTACAAATAAGTGAAATGTAATTCAAATCTTCCTTTTCTATGTGCTTCCTATGAACTTACCATACCATAGACAAAGTTAAAGTCCTTTCATATTAATAAGTCTATTTCAATACAAACATAATGCCTAAACCATTTATTGAATGAACTGTTTTCCGCTGCAATTATTACCTTTTTAGTTAGCATTTGTCTAGTGGCTTCTGCAGCAGTTTGAGCAGGAACTGAATTTTTTAATTCCGCAGCTCGCTTCTGTTGCCTTTCCTGTAGGCCATTGTCCGTCCAACAATACATAAGAATACAAGCTCAGAGGTTCTAGAGAAACCCACTACTAGTGAAAATATTTGCACAACTCTCTTAAACATTTATCAGAACAGGTTAATGGGCAGGAATCAGAGAGAGAAAGAGAACACAGAGCTAGTTAGTTTGACCTAATCCATATATAGCGTACATATATTTAAGCTATTATCAAATATTAAATACCACTTATCTTTAGAACACTAGGGATGCTAAACCAAATTCTTTAAGAAATTATGTTTTTCAAATCGTCAAAAGAGGTTCCCTGACAAATTTGAGAGATATATTATAAAAGATATCTGGAAGAGCTACAAATAAGAGCTGCTTTCTTTAAGAAGTCTATTAGAATTAGATACAGAAAAATAATTTGGACTTCCATATTTTAGCTTCCCAACTGAATAGCTGCTTGACAACAGTTAAAGATTTAACAAGCAAGATTATATATTCATAAAAAGGAAATATATAATTTGAATGACTCCCACAAGGTCTTGTTGAGATAAAAGGATTAATGTTCAAAGGGTCAAGTTGCAACCACCAGGTCTTTAGTTATTAACCCCCACCCTCTTCCCTCACCTCCAGGGGCATACCAATTTTCTAAACAGATATTACATCATCGCTCCATGGCCAAAGCATATAGAATCAATCAAACTTCTAAGAAA
>CAIGRO010304776.1:4395-16083 GCA_903798355.1 Fraxinus baroniana | reverse complement strand
GGATGGGTTAACCCACGACCCGACCAACTTAAGTTTGCCAATCAACCCAACCCAACCCAAGAAAAAAATGGAAAAAATCGACCCAACCCGGTCGGGTCGGGTTGGGTTGGACGGGTTTTTGCCCACCCCTAGAGTTAAGTATTGTTATGTTCATACAATATGAATGAATTGACAATTGGCTAAATTTGGAAAATAGGCATGCATGCTCACCTATAAAGGGAAAAAAGGAAGTTATGAAAAATAATCATCTTACTTAATACTAAATATGTAATTAAGTGAAAATTGATCCAATTATTTCGCTCGAAATTAGTTTGAATGATGAAAAAATTCAGAATGAAAAATACAAATTTTGAGATACTTGAATATTTTAAGACGCATTTTACGTTATCTCGAAATTGGGAAAAAAAAAAAAAGAATCATAAAATGATTAGGGTTGAAACGTACAAATAATTTCCATTTGATGAGAAAGATACGTATAAAATAGTTGATATAGAAATTTGTAGACAATATTTTTTGTAGCATAATCAAAACATAGTTTGAGGTTGGCGGTCGTGTCTTCTATCTAGTTTAAACCAGGGGCAGAGGGAGGCTCGGGGCTATTCCAAACCCACTTCAATTTTCAAAGGTCAAAAAACGAGTTTTAATGGATTTTATATTTATATGTATCATCTCAATGCAAAAAAATACTGTCCCTCGCTGGCTTCGCCCCTGATTTAAACTCAAATGTTGGATGGTAGATGTCGATGCCATTGGAGCTCTTTGGATGATACCACATTGGACTGCATTGGAGATGAATCGTTTTGAACGGAATAGTGATGTTGTAATTCGTGTGGAAAGTGGTTACATAGCCCCGTGTTCTATTTGTCAAACATCATGTGTAAGTTGTAGACTGTATCCCTCCAAAGTGAATTATCGGCTCTTTCTTTTCCACGATATTAAGGTTATTGTTTAATGATCACATACTTTTTCCTACAAGCATGTCACTTGGGGGGTTATTCCGAGCGCCATTTAGAGCATCTTCAATCGTTATGTAAAGTGATCAGAATCCTCTCCAACAAAGAGATACGAAGAAAATGCAAATTGCATGTTACTAAAAAAAAAAAAAAAGTAAATTTACATTTTTTTTTTCTAACGTCCACAAGAGCAGAAGATGAATTTAGATCTTCCTATTGGAGCAAAACTTGAATTTAAATCTACCGAAATGTACGAGAGTGTAAAAGTGATTTTGGAGATATCTACACACTTTTACTCCACCATTAGAGATGCTCTTAGTACTAAAAAATGGACCTCAACATGAATTTAATTGGTCCCAACAATTCAAACCTCTAATCTCTTGATTATTATTATTATTATTATTATTATTATTATTATTATTAGTGGCATTTCTTTGATTAATAATAACTGAAGGGCCTAAATAGAAAATCTATAGTTAGAAGGCTAAGATAAAATAAAATTATAAATATGGGGAAAATCCGCAATTAACAAAAATTGATATCTTAGAAACGTTTCCTCGTCATTGTTCTTCTTTCGTACTCTCTCTTGCTCAAATTGTCGGTGAACTGTGCTGAGGTAAATCTCTCTCTTTCCTGGGTGCGTATGTCCGTCCGTGTAATCTTCGAGAATACTTGGAATAAGGTTTATCATAAATGATCAAAAGAGTAAAGTTTTATGTATCAAAAGATTGAATATAATTTAGGAGTTTTTATTTTATTTTTTGCAGTTCGACTAGTATTAAAATAGCTGAAGAGATGTTTAAGAACACGTTCCAGTCTGGTTTCCTCTCAATTCTCTACAGCCTTGGGTATGCGACTTTTATTAAATTAATGCTAAAGTTTAATTTTTTAACCTATTAGTTTTCTTATCAAGAGAAACTTATTCTAAGACTTCTATTTTTTGATATTTTCTTGGTTGTCTGTTTAAATTTTTGGCAGGAGCAAGCCTTTACAGATATGGGATAAAGAAGGTAACTCTTTATTTTTTCCGTTTCTCTTTCTTGTTTGGAGTATGGTTCTAATACTCTGTGTTGCTTATTATACACCGAGTGAAAGGGGCTTATGTCGAAAACAATTTCTTGGAGTGCTAATAATAATGAGCAATAGGAAAATGTTGACAGAAGAAAAGAAAAAGTCTACTTATAATGATACCATATGTTTTTGAGTTTTCTAGAAGAATTCATGAAATAGACAAGGTATACAATATCAAAGTGTAAATGAACTCATTATCCTTACGTTAAATTTATAAGTTATGTGGTTTCTTATGATCCCTAGAAGAAACTATGAGCCTTAGGAATCTTATTACAAGTAAAAGAATAAAAAGTCAGCAGAAGCCCTATAATTAGTGGGTATCTTCCTCTCATCGACAACCCCGGCTAGCAGATACCCTTAACCCTTTTTTAGTTAATTAAGATAGGTTGTCTCGGTTCTGATTAGATTGGTTATAAGTCTACCTTACTATACTTATACCATACTGTAGAGAAAAGAACTAACTATAGGACAAAGGTAAGGTTTAGCATTCTCTTTCGGTTGTTTTGCTGCACGAGCTTCAATGCTTTAAGATATCTTGATTGGATATCTCGACTGCCCAGCTCCATAAGGTATTCCAAGGGGGATTTTCCTGGTGAAGAGTTTCATGAGATGTAACTCACAAACAAGAGGAAGAGAAGAAATAGAGCATCAACAACTATGATCTTGTTTTGGTGGTCAGTTGAAAAAGAGGTGCCTTGAGCAATCAAAGAAGCACCTGAATATCATGACCCTCTAAAAGTAGCCCGAAGTGGAAAACTTGTAGACCTTATCTTTAGTCATACAATAAAATTGGAAAATAATCGCTTATATAATAATATCCATCAGAAGTGCCTAGTCTTTGTTTGAACCAATGGGAAAACTGGTGTTCGGTATAACACAGTTATCAAGCACCAGTAGTCTTTGTTGTTCCCTGACCATAGATACGTGGCAATCTCTATAGTTGTTTATTTTACCAATTTTGCACTGACTTTTTGTGGAGATAGCTGGGGTGTAAGTCCATATTATTGGCCAATGGCCATTCATGTGCGCCTATCGCCATATTTTGCCCTGAAGGATAAGGATCAGATTTCCTTTAGGTGGTTACTGTGCTACTTTTTTCTAAAGCTTCTGTACTTCCTAAAGTTGTCCTTGAATTGAGAAATTCGAAACAGATAGTTGTTAACCGCCAAAAGTGGCCGTTATTAGAGTTTTGGTTCAAGTGAGTGGATAGTCTGAGAATTAATTGACCCTTTTTACACATTGCTTGCAAGAAATGGTTTTGTTTTCAACTCCTACCTTTACCAGACATGTGGTTTTACAGTAATAAAACATACAACTGAAAGTGGGGGCAACATACTCAATCATCGGCCTGCATACTGTTCTCAACGATTATAGATATAGAAGAGAGTACATCGGTTTTGTCTCTTTACATACAACAGCTTTCTCTTCAGCAACATGTTTTTGTAAATTATATGTGCATATTCGCACGTCTTGTGCGCGCTAACATCTTTACACAATTGTGTCCATGTAAAATCTCTTGCAGTTGTCAATGGCCAGATCAAACGATTGCCAGATGAAGACATACAATCTAACGTTCTCGAAATAGTTGGGTCAAATGTCCAGTCTACTTTTATTACATGTCCAGCGGATCCCAATGCAACACTTGGTATAAAGCTACCATTCTTGGTCCTGATTGTGAAAAATATGAAGAAGTACTTCACTTTTGAAATTCAGGTGCTGGATGATAAGAATGTCCGCCGAAGATTTCGAGCTTCTAATTTTCAAGTCTGTAAGTCTTCCTAGTGTCTATTTAAGCTTAATTACTTACAGTCGTTACCCTTTGATATTACTCGAGTTCTCTCTTTACATACTTCTTTAATTGATGTAAATGTATTCCTTGTATAGTTCAATGTACTTTCTTCATCCCAATTTACATGTTTTGGTTAATTTATGTTTGCAAAACTGGAGAACAGTTTGTTTAACAGTGCCAATATGATAACACGAGTTTTTCTCCAAACATGCTTAACATTTTAATGTTATGCTTTTTCATTAATGCCAAAGACTTGTTAAATAAAATCTGACATGTACCTAAAATCAGGGAGGGTATATTATCTGACACTTAGAACTGCTGGTGAAAGTGATGGATTCTTTGAAAATGTAAATACTTGAGAGCGATTGTGATTGTTCTTTATATATTTGATTATACTTTATTCTTTCAAGTGGACATGTTTTGTTGTTGTCCTTGTTTTTGCATCCTTTGCTTGTCAATTGTCATCGTTGATGTAATTTAATAGTATTCTGTTTTATTTTATTTACATTTGGTCAGCTTAAATAACTATTTCACATAATGGATGCATACTATAGGAAGTTGGTGCCTAAAACATTCAATTGTATATTTGAGTATGATGAACGTCTACAAGGAAGATAAACAAAAAAATAAAATAATTATTGTCCTTGTGACCATATCTGCATTCGAAATGGCAAAGGATGTACTTAATCTCCATAGTCGTAATTATTGAAATATGAAATAGGCAATTGTATGTTTGATCATACTAAACGTCCATGAGAAAAGAAATCAAGGAAAATAAAAATGATTAGGGAACACATTCTTGCACGAGTTTAGTGCTCTAGATGCCCTTTCCCGTAGCAGTATTGGTTGAATGGAATTCTCTCTCTTGGGTGTTTAGAGAAGATCGTAGAATGACGTAAACAATTTTTCACATGGGAAAAAAGTGATGTGATGCTACAGTTTAATAACTACAAGATTAACAAACTGATTAGACATCTGTGACAGTTTTTCCTGCACCCCGTCTGCCGATATTTTCTTCGGACATTATTTTTTTCGTCTCTTTTCATGCTGCAGCTTCACCTGATTTAATGGTGTCAACAAAATACAAGTTTAGGAAAGGTGGAACACCTTTCTTTGTCAAACTTCATACTGTAAAACAACGCTTACTTTGTGCTTCCACAGCTCAAAAGTAATATAGATAGCATTGAACCTGCACAGAAGAGAGAATGAACAATTCATCAGCCAACACAAATATTTAATAAAATCTATTTTCAAAATGGAAAATCAAGAAATTATAAGCTGCAGCAAACAATAAAATGTGCAACAGACGTTTGAGATGTATCCTTGTCCACCCTGCACTGTTACTCAGTTTGTGGCATCTAAAGGTGCTCCTTGAGGATGGGGGTGGAGGAATAGACGAACAAGTGTTACATGTGAAGAATAATGAACATGAAGCTATTGTCATTCAGGACAACCAAAAAAGGATAACGAGTATTGAAAATAAGATTGCTTTATTCCATTCAGAAACTGATTGTTACTTGTAACTTGAAGAATGATGCTCAAGCTCTAGAAATTATGTGGCACTTAGTATCAAATTACTAATATCTATGTTTGTGACAGAGACTTATTTGATGGGTTCAGTATGTTTCAGACTGAAATCTATAGATGTCTCATTTGTTTTGGTGATGTGCAAACTAAAATTCTCACTATTCTGTTGTAGGCTGTCACAAGAGTCAAACCTTTTATCTGCACCATGCCCTTGAAACTGGATGAGGGATGGAATCAAATACAGCTGAATCTTACTGATTTGACTAGACGAGCATATGGAACCAACTATGTCGAAACACTGAGAGTTCAGGTTCATCCAAATTGCCGTCTAAGGAGGATATATTTCTCCGACCGCCTTTATTCAGATGAGGAACTCCCACCAGAATTCAAGCTGTACCTTCCTATGCAGCAGGTAAAGGCTATCAACAGGCTCAGAAATTATCCTGCAGTTTTGCATTGTGTACTGTTGGTGTTTGAACTCAACGCTTTTTATTGTGTGTTGATGATTGCAGAAGATGTGAGGGATCGTGGAGAAGATCAATGGATCACTAGAACCAAAATGATCATCGCTGTTCGTCGTTCTATAATTCTCTTTTGAAAGTTTATTTATCTGTAATCGTTATACTCTGCATAATGCATAATCTAGTAGAGAACTTGAATATGTTGTAGACTTCTTATATGCTGCTATCTAGCACCAATTTTCACTCTTTTCGGATTAGTTCTTGTTCGGTTACTGTAAATTCTGGTATTCGTTATCCTAGTTTTACAAGACTAATGCACCTCCATTACGGCTATGGTGTCAATTAGAATCGACAAACATTGCATGGCAGGCAGTGATTCTTCCAAGTGTTGCAGGGGATTAAAGATTAAATATTTGTAATTTCCGTTATGGGATATACTTAATTTTGGTATTTCATTTTCTTTGAAATCTCAATAGGAAGATGTTGGATTTCATATTTGTTTTCTACCCCATAGAAAATCTTACTTCATAAAATGAGGTAATGATTGTAAAAACTACGGTAAAAAGTTGGGATCAACTCGCTACATTTTGAAACTTAGAGACCAGTTTACTACCAGAGGAATAAATTGGGGACCGGTGGTACAATTTATAGATATATAAACCCAGTCCTAGGAAACGCTTTCCCCATTGTATCAGTGCGAGAATAACCCAGTCCAAGAAAATTATTTCCTCATTGTATCAGATCTGGATCGGAACCGGCCGAGGAATTCGGTCAATTATTATTATTTTTTTATGACTTAGGAGTCCAAGTTTCGTCCGACCAATCCTAAGGAGCGGCTGTCTTTCCTCCTGGTTCGTCACCCGGGTAAATCCAGATGCGGTCATAACTTACACATACTTGGGCCGGACATTCGGCGGTTCTCCTCCCTATGAACCTATATTTTCCAATATAAATGTTGTCTTCTAACATTTAAATGTTGTCTTCCAATATAAAATGGCGCAGTGATAAAACATGATGGTTCTCTACGGAGAATCGGAGGTTCGAATCCCCGCTGCAGTTAGAAGGAAAAAATATTTTATTACACCACGTAATGTCATATTTTCATTTATTACATGAAAGAATTTTTGAAAGTACTATTTGATGAACTCTTTAAAGTTTAAATAATGCAAACGGCGTATATTACTTAAGTTGTGTTTTCGAAACAAATAATTGTTCTAAATAGTTCATTTTTTAAATTATTGTAATTAATAACAATAATTTTCTTTACGTGTTAAGCCCACTTGACTCTGACTAAAACAAAATTTATTATTTCTCGTACTCCTTTTCAACAATATATTCACGTAATAAAATATTTTGAACAAATAAGAAAATTTTCCTTACTTTTTAATCACGCATTTCCCAATAAAGTCATTATTCAAAAGCATAATTTTTCCTTATTTTCTCTTTATAATGTCCTTCAAGCTCGTAATTAATATATATGTTTTTGCAAGTAATTTGGCGCAAAATCCTCCATGTCAGATACCATGGTTCGAATCTCACTTATCTTCAATGCTTGTATATTTTGTATTGAGACATGTACGAACCGGTCCCAGTTCCTTCACACCACCCCTCTGAACCGGGTGGATATCAGTGGGTCTTTGACCGGTTCACTTGTCAACTGGTCCATTAGTATGATCCGGGCAGGACCAGTGTCTGGTTCTATAGATATTGAGGACCAAAATGCACCCAAGTTTTGAGCTGAAAATTTATAACTGCTCTCTGTGTTGGACGGAAGACAATCCGGATGAGTAACTTGATGGAAATTGATCAGAAATAAGCACTCAAACCCATTTAAACAGAGGTCCTTCTCATTGTAAATACACACCCTATTTCACACATTATTAACGATAATTAAGCAAGCCACAAAATACTATTGGTACCTCGCATAATATAATGTTCGATTTTTTGTCAATATGAAGTCATCTAGACTGGCTGGATCGCCCCGTCTCTAGCATCAGAGCCAACTATCTACAAGTACCTCGAAGAGAAGCAGAAACCTAACCAAGGCAATGTCATATTTGCTTCCTCTATGAGAGCCCAAACTCTTCCAATTGTCTATTATTATTATTTTTTCTGTTTTCCTTTTTTCACAAACGGCAGCAGAATTGCTCATTTTATGGTCAGAATAATCTGAGTCAGGTAGAAGCCCATTCAAAGTAAAGGCATCGAGCACCTCTAGCAGCAGTCCAGTTTCCACACCCAAAGAACAGGCTCCCTTGCTTAGGACCGGGTTTACGAACAATCCCTTTGCTGCTTTTCACCCCACAATAACAAGAAGGATGGTAGTGCACCACTGGAGCTTGCAGTTCCCTTAATTTCTGAGGTTGAGGTGATGCAGAAAAAGGCTGTTGTTCCTGGGATGGCTTCCTAGTATAGCAATCATCAATAGACTGGCAAGTAAGCGAGTTAGTAATTGAAAACTTAAAGCCTTTGTGCATGAGCAATGCAAGTAAGCGGGCAGTGTTTTTGGCATCATCCAGACCACAGTGCGCACGACCTTGCCAGGATAGACCAGCCATCTGGACAGCTTCTTTGAGATTGCACCTCACCCCACCAAAAACCTCACAAAAAGGAACCTTCAAGTTGATCCATCTGTGCAAAGAGAGGCAAATACATAACAGATTTAATTTGAAAATAAGAGTGCAGATGGCAGAGAATAGTTTTAAGCTTTGATGGCAAGCATTTCAATATGAGTACCAGAAATTTACCGATTAAAATAAGGAGGCTTTCTAATTTTTTTGTAACGGCACTCTGACTCTAGCATTACACGACAATCCCAATTGGACCACGTAACCACAGCGAAGTTCGTGTTCTTAATACCCTTCTTCTCAAGCCATTTATCATGCCTAAGAAGAGCTTCACTTAGAGTAACACCCCTGTCCACCTAGTAAAGCCAAACAGTCTTATGAGAGAAGTTCATTGGTTGCCATAAAATTTTCAGTACAAACAAAATAACTAACTAGGACTCAGGATAAAGGATAGCATCAGACAGTATGAAGAACATAATTGGTAAGTTCACAAAACATACCGACATCCGAACTACTTGGCAAAATTTTCACTAATCAAAATGGAATTTGGGTAATCAGCTTGACAGCTACCAAACTATTTTCTCAAGATTCCATCTGTACTCATTTCATCATATCATTCTCATTTCTCAGTCTTCAGTCCCAGAGTGACTACAAGTCATAGCATGTTTTTAGCGTATTAGCTGAAAAATATATTAAAATCTCACTCCAAGTGTCGTTGTGTAGTTTTTTCAACTACTTCACCAGCAAGAAGAAAATTTCTTGGATGTTCTGCACTGCAGACAAAAACATATATCGTACTTCCACAATTATAGGAATCATCCATTGCTTTATTTATCTTAGAAAAAAAAAATCTTTCAATGAGGATTATAGAATAAGTTACTTTAAAACTGTCATCTTTTAATAACCAGTAACTGCAAATGACTACAAGACATAGCATGTTTTAATCCTATTAGCAGAAAAATCTATTATCTGACTCCATGTGCTGTAGTGTAGTTTTTCCCTTCACCAGCAAGAGGAAAATTTCTTTGATGTTCTGCACTGTGGAGAAAAATATATATTTTACTTCCACATTTAGAGGAATCACCCATTTCTTTAATCATCTAGGAAAAAGTTTTTTTTTTCAATGAGGAATCATAGAATAAGTTACTCTAGAACTGTCAACTTTTAATAACCAATTAACTGAAATTGACTGTCCAGAAACAGCTTCCTTGTGACTGAACCAAATTTGTCCAAGAAAAAAGCTAGGTTCTTAAATAAAATTATATACTCAAAACAGATTATAACAAGAAAATGATGAGTTAAGGGACTGTCAAAAGTGAATTGCATGGATAAAAAAAACGGGTAGTCTTTATTACATGTGGGTGAGTTTTACTTTTATCTGTTTCTGTTTTTTGTTTCCTTCGGAGTGGCTGGGTGGAGATGTGTGTTCTACAATTTAAAAAGTTAAAGAACAGATTCAATAGTAAGTGCTCAGTCAGGCTTTCTAAATTCGACTAGATAATTCAAAATAGTGGCTTTATTAATAAATAATGAGATAAGTCTCCTGATAGGGCGACCCTGATAGATTAAAGAGGTATTTTAACCTTGATGAAAGGAATAATAGAAAAGCAAATAATCATGGGGACAGCCATTCAAGTCAAGTAGCACACTGCACGCTATCTTGGTTTTATGCCTGGAATATAAGCCTTGTGAATTTTCTTCCACAATGAATTTGAAGCGTAACCAAGAAAGTATTGGACCGAATAAACCATCTCAATATGTGCTCTCTCCCCTTGAAGAAACCCCATCTCTCTCTCTCTCTCTCTCTCTCACACACACACACACACAATGGAAATCTACTAATCTGCGTAATGTGTGGCAATGCGTGGAGGCCAAGCTATAGGTTAGGCGAAAAACGTAAAAAGACGTTTTCTTATCTTAATATTATTTTAATTTTTAATCAATCAAAAAATCATTTCATAATTAAAATAATACCTATCAAACAATTAATTTCAAAAGTTTCAAACAAAAAGATAAGTTTCAAATGCAAATCAACCTTTAAGTTATATTTTTTTTTAATTATTTTTTTTAAATAATAGTAATGCGCGCTTAGCGGTCAACAATTGCCGTTGACCGCTAAATAATGCGCCAAGCCAAGTTTCCACCTTGCATCGCTCCAAGGCGCCGCCTAGGCCCCTAATCTTATATGGGTATCACCTTGACTAATTTTTTTTTTTTTTTCAACATGCACTAACAAAATGATTGAAATACATTCAAAACAAACCTGAATTTGTTGGATGCCTGTCAGATCCTTGCAGAAATCACTTAGGAGTTGGTTGCAAGTTGGTCGCACATATGTTTGAAAACATGCTTCCAATTGTCCAGTAACGCTGTTCACTATTACCGATGGGAACTCAATTATCTCTTGTGGATGAGGATTTTTTTCTTTGTCACATGTCGCCTCAAAATCAATAACAATAAAATACTGAAAATCTTGGAAGCAGTAATCATGTGGGTAATTTGGAGGAAACATGTTTGATGGGGTATACTGAAATCGATAATTTATTGCAAATGGGAAGAACCGTCCCTCAAAGGCATTAGGTTGGGGCATCAGCACATTACTAGAATTGGGATAGAAGGCTGACCACGAGCCAAATTCACGACGGTAGACAGCTCTTTGTTTGGATTCTTCAGAAGATTCAGGAGGCTTGCTGCTTAATGAGCTGTCTGATTTTGTAACTGTTGGGGGAGCATAGATGCCCTCTTGGAGCCCTGGAAAGCCTTCAACAGAGTTGCCATTAAAACGCAGATTGCAAGGATAACCCTTGTTCTGGAAGCACTTTATGGATACCTCACAGTTTCTTTCCATGGTATCTGCATTTCAAAAAATAAAATAAAATTCATGACAATATTAAAATCAAAATTCAAAGAGTTAGGGTTTGAACGTTATAAGCAATCATATGAGCTCTTCTCTGAGGCAAGTGCTATCAATCTAATTTACTGGGGTATGGAGCATAGATGTTCATCAATCTATTACGTATTTTTGTCAGAAGTCGGCTATGTTCTAAATAAAATGAGAAATCATCTCAGCGAGAGATCGGTAATTTTGAACTCGTTTTCCCAGAACGAAAATAAAGTACAAGCAGCATAGATCCCATGAGTGTTTTTGATAAGCAGTATCTGACAACATTGGATAGTATAATGGATAAGGTTTAAAATTATTTTACTTCTCAAATCCTATTCAATATGGTCCAACATAACATACCAAACATGCCACACCAATTCCCTCCTCCCCCCCCCCCCCCCCCCCCCCCCCCCCCCCCCCCCCCCCCCCCCCCCCC
>CAIGRO010304761.1:0-13227 GCA_903798355.1 Fraxinus baroniana | reverse complement strand
AGTTTTTGTGAATTACGAATAATGAGAAATAAGAATTTATGGCATATTATTGTTTATGACTTATAATTTTGAGTTGTGTAATGTGAGGTACACATAAGCTAAACATGAATGAGGTTGGAGAAGGATATTCAGACTCTAAAACTAAAACTAAGGGAGCTTAAAAAGTTGTCTAGGTTTACAGTTACAGAGTAGGATTGTATTTTTTCTTTTTTTAGTATTTTGGATTGTACAGAAATATATTTTCATATGTATTTATTTTTTATGTTTTAGTGCATTTAAATATCTATCGAATTATATTTTCGGCTATAGCGATCGTTGATTGTCAACGGTCTCCGCGACTCCGCCCTAGCTGAACAAATCTTCTGGATTCGCCCCTGATTAAAGTGATTTGGAGATAGTAATTTGAATAGAGTTCAAACCCATAACTTCCTTCAACTCCCATCCACTTCCATAATCTTGAAATAACTCTCATCACTTAGCGTTGAATGATGAGAGAAAAAAGATGACAAGAATAAAGTGAAATTCATATGGAAAATCACTCAAAAAGTAGAAAGGTGCCTAGAACCACATATATGGCACGAAAACCCAATTACGCATTTATGTTGTGGATAATAATCCCCATTCCATTGTGATCAGGATTGGGACTGTTGGAGTGCAAGAAAATTGTAAATTTGGAGTTTTGGAAAACAAGGTGATTCATCAATTCAAAAGATCTTGGAATTCATTTTTTCAAGTAAGGATTCATAATTCAAATTTTACATTAAATAATATTACAAATTCCTACATTGGTATCAGAGCTATAAGGTCCAGTTCCTTGCTGTAATACATGCTTAAGTATACCACTACACGATTCAATTGAATAGTGATTTTTGTATCTAAAGTTTTGAAACCTTATATGATCTTTAATGGTACCTTTTGATATACATGTCAAAAATCAATGAAATTTTGGAATTATATACATTATATGCTTTAGAATTCACCTATAAAATTTCATCAATTTTCGTTATTGCATTTGGGAGAAAATTGAAACCCTAGTCAACATTACATGACAACTTTTTTCTACATTTCATACTTCCTAATTGGTATGGTTAGATAGATCTTCTTGAGACCTTTCCGAAGGTGTAAAGATTATTAATTTTGACTTTGAAATGAAGAAGTTTGACTTCTCGAAGTTTAGTTGAAAATCTGAAATTCTGGATGACCTTTTTACCATTTCCACTCTCGGATGGATCTGTTGATGTCCCAAATGCTGCCTTAAACATTGGCTTTGTAAAATCTAACCATATAAATCAATCCAAAAGGTTAAAATTAGTTGGTATGACCAATGAATTTCTTTTTCAAGGACAGCGTGGCATGTGCCACGTTTGCGCTCGTGGCGTGTCATTTTTTGAACTAAAAAAATTATAGATTGGTCCCGTTCCTGAGGGCACATGCATGATCCGATTGTAACTCTAAAAAATAGAAAATTAGTCCTTGAATTATTCTTGATTTTTGAATATGATTAAATTAATTTTTGGATAGTTACAAATATTTTTTTTTTGTTTTCAATGCGTAAAATAAATTTGTAAAAATCATTAAAAATATTTTTAAAATTTGAATAAATTCTGAATTTTCTTTATATATAAAATCAAGAATATTTATTAAGTGGTATTTGGCTAATGGGAGTTATTTTTTGAAGTGCTCTCATTTTTTTTAAATTGAAAATCACTTCGAAAGTATTTAAAATACCAAATTTAATATATGTTCAAGAGTTGTGTGGCTCTTTAATTAGGTTATGTGATTCATTGTGACTTGCTTTCTATTTTTGTGTTTCGTAAGATATGATTGGATACGTGCATCCATATAGCAATCTTAGAGGAAATACTAGAAAGTAAGGGTTATGGAACTTGTTGAAATGTTACGTGCTTATTAAAATTAATAAATGGATTTGGAACATAACCTAGTGGAATACATGAATATTTTTGGGAAATTTTGTGGTGATAAACAGAATATGAGAATGTTGCTGTCACTTCCTATTTGTTGGGATTGTGTTGCAACACATTAAAATGAGGTTATGAATCTGTATAATAGAACTTAAATGATGTGACTTTTATCTTTCGACTATAAGTGAATTATTTGTGATATCATGATATATGTCATAATTGGATAATGTGCGTATTTATATTTTTATTGCACATTATAATATTGCCTTATTGAATTATTTTCTATCTATTAATTCGTGAATTATTATATATGCTAAGGTCAATAGAATTAGTGAGATTTTTATTTAGACCTATTGATTGTAAATTGAGTGATAGTTCGGTGATTGAAAGATTTAGAAAAAATCTCATCTAGAACTATTTGACTCACCAACTGAGTGGGAGTCTCAAGCTGGAAGAATTAATGTAATTCTCTCTTAGAACCCATGGAATTTTGCATTATGAAGTTAAGTTTATTATAGTGAAAAAATGGGATTGTAGACGATGATTGAAAACATAGTGAACTTTTGACTTTGTGCCTAACGTTGAACTATCGTATACATTAATTTGCATTAATACAAAATTGTATGTGTACATATATGGGCATTGATTGAGAATAAAAATGTCTCTAAAATCCGATAGATCATGTCATCAAAATCTATAGTTGTTGACCTTAATGAAAGAGAAACTAAATGTGATAACATTTGGCATAAAAAGATTTTGAGTGTATTAGAAGAACATGATGTTTTAGAGAGCATCAATCACATAATAGAAGACATGATGTGGGTCAGACTACTCTAGAGAATAAAGATCAAGAATTTTGTAAAGTGTGAAAAAAGATAGATTATAGTGCTTTAGCATTTGAATTGTTATGTTCTGTTATAGATGATATTTTTTTTTCTCAAATGTGACTTAGTTGAGATGGTTAAAGTAGTGTTGAGATTTTGTTGGACACATTTTTTTTGGTGAGTAGTAAGTTCAAACTAGTCTCCTTTTCAATAGATGGGAAATTTTAAAGTCAATATGACTTGTAAATTAAGCATCAATTTTCTCTATGGACACTGCCCGATGTATGAGTTAAAAGATATGTGACTTGATATTGTTAAGTCTTAAGGGCATGCTTGTGTAGCAATGTTCTAGTTTGAATAAGACTTCGAATTTTAAGATTAAATGAGTTGAAAAAAAATAAGGGATATATGAGAAGACTGAAAAATAGACCAAAAAGAACATATCAGATGTAAGTGCATGAAAGTAGTTTTAGTAGAGGATCAATATTATAAAGGTTCATGTGCTTCAACTATACAATTTGAATTTCTAAGCTCGAAAGTAATTAAGCTAAATGAAATTACACTTGCATATATTCTTCTTAGTATTGTTTACGTGTCAACACTATACATATTGAATCTTATCTTGTGTGGATAGTGGAATTAAGAGTTAGAAAACCACTTTATATGAGATCGAGAAGTGTCTTTTGTCTATTGTCAAGTCTTTGACTTGACACAAAATAGATATATATAAATAATGAACATGGAGTGGAGGTTTATATGACTAGTACATGCACCATACTATTGCAAAGTGGAGATACTAACCTCCTGTTTAATATTAAGATAGTATCAAAAAACTCCACTAAACTTGATCTCATTTGTTGTTCTTCTAAGAACGGTCTCCAGCTTGAACTTATACGTGGTAGTATTGTTTGTACTGACAATAGGGATGTTTAGTTATGATTCTTGATATTTGTGCAATGTTTTGAGGTTTGAGTTGAGAAAACTATTCAAAAATTTCTTCGCGAGATAGAGATAGAATTTCATATTTTCATAACATTTATAGATGGATTCACACATTTTAGTTGTACCTTTGAATTTTCGCAAGTTGAAGATATTATATTGATTTAGACATTATTGAAAGGGAGTGAAAAATTAGATTGTGGAAGTGAAAACTTTGTGAACTATTTGAGAGCGTAAATCTCTATCATAAGATATCAATTATCTAGGTAATGAAGGAGAAATTCTTATTGGATTGACTATTCCTTGATCATCAATAATTATATGGTCTATTGCAAAGAAAGAATGGAATTTACTCAATGTGATGAGATTTGAGATAATGCAGTCCAATTTACGTATTTTCTTTTAGGAAGGATATTGGTTAACTGCAACGTGTCACTTAATGGAGTTCTCTCAATTTTAATACATTTAGAGTATGTAAGCTTTGTACACGTAGATAACTAAATATAGTTAGTTATCTACTATGTATGTTTTTAATAATGAATTTGGGAACACAAGTCTATTAAAAGTGAGATGTATATCTATGAGATACACATGACAGTCTGAAATGGTATTTAAGTGAGATTTTGGATAAATATTAGGTCACAAGATGTGATATTTGACATTTTTTTCTAGTAAGGGAGAAAACTTTGGAAAATATTATTGAAATTGATATGATGGGTATAGATGAATCGATTTTGAATACATAAGAGTTGGTTTAAGCTTCCAATTCAAATGGGAGTAATCTGTTTCCGAGTGGGAGCTATCTATCCAAGTGAAGAGGAAAATTTAAATGATGTCTATATTGCTTACATGAATTTTTTTTAACAACAATCCACTGAAGCATTAGAAATGCTAGCATAAAAAAAAATCACATGAGCAAAATAATGAAATAGACAATACCTATAAAAATTCTTCTCCTATGCAATTTATGTACGACTCTTCCTAGCTGAAGTAGCAAGAAAAATAAAAGGCATTATGAAGAAGTTAACCTACATCTAGACAATCTAATAAATGGAGTGAGAAAGCAGAATTTAAGTTCTCTCTTTCTTTCTCCTGTTTCTTATATGAGCTAGCAACTCGCACAACACATTCTTATAAGTGTATTTTATACACTTATTAGGAGCTTTAAATAATGAAAATTTATAGTTTTTTTTGTTGAAATATCACCTAATTTGTTAAATATTGTATTGATTAGGTAAAACTCATTATTTGATGAAAATTATAGAAAAATAGTAAAAATGGGCTCAATTGTAAGATATCCAAAGTTCAGGGACTAAAGTGTAAAATTTAAAAGTTTTGACAAACCTCATGATGAAGATTCGAGAGTGCTAGGTGTCAATTGGATGAGAAAAGAGGCCAAAGGTATGATATATAGTCAATGTATTATCAAACATTAATTTCCAAATGAAAAAGTTATGCTCCAGATTTTCAGCATCATATTGAGACCCATTTTTGGCATAACAAAGATTCGAATTAAAAACAACCTTGCCATAGAAAATTGTAGTCCTTTAAGTTAGCTTTTTAAATCATTTTGAATCACCTCAATCAAATATTAGGATAGAAAGTTATGATAAAAAAAATTGAATGATACCCCGTCAGAGAGATCAAGGAGCGCTCGCCAAACCTACGATCGAGGGCACGCGCCTCAACCAAAAAAAGGGGGGCACCAGAGGCACCCCAAACAAGCCAGGCATGTACCCTAGCTATGACTAGGTGTGCTTCTCAGTGTAAAAATGGGACAATCAAATTTTCTTTATTTTCATTTTGGTAACAATTCAATGCAATATTTTTGACATCCTTTAAAACCCTAAACTTAACCAGAACGTAGGGATCCTCCATTCGATCTAAATTCATCATATTCAGCATATTTTGGAGGTGAAGAACAAGTTCATAAATCAAATCAAGGCGTATCATACAAGAAATTGAAGATTCATAGCCCGATTTCATGAAAAGAGCCAAGAATGTGGATTTCTCCTTTTTTTTTTTTCCACCTTTCTAATTTCCCAGTGATTCTTTTATCAATTATTCTTGTGAAATTTAATTATAGGAATGTTAGGCCAGTTTTTCTATTGTATTGGATGGATGATGAATCTTATTAATTGTTAATTTCAATTCAAGACTCGTTTATTTGGTAAATTCTTGTGTTCTTGATTAAATATGCATGAATCTTGTGTTGTTTAAATGTTTGATCACCATTTAGATAATTTGTTGTATTTGTAGTCATTAAATTCGGGATAAAGTCCATACTTTCAAACAGAGGGATCTTGAGACATATACGAAGGCATGGGAGAGGTTTAAGAGAGCGTTTAGGAAGTGTCCAAACAATGACATTCCTAAGCAAGCGTAGGTGTATCTTTTCTACTATGGAGTTTGCCCAGAATTTCGCAATATGGCAGATGCTTCAGCTGGCGGCTCAGTTATGACAATAGAGGTTAATGAAGCATTTGAACTTTATGAGAGAATTGTTGAAAATCAAGCTAATTGGCCGACTGAGAGGGACTTCTCGAAGAAAGCAACATGTATACATAACATAGATGAGGTGACAGCATTAGCAGCACAAATGGAGGCAATAACAAAAAAACTTGACAGTCTATCTCAATTTGTTAACATGGTACATCAACTAGCATCGGTCTGCGTAGGTTGTGGGGCTGATCATATTACTATGGTTGCCCTTTAGCTTCCATTCACATGGTTCAACCTGCAGAAGTAAGCTTTGCACAAAATTTCCAATGGCAACAGAACAACCTCTACCTCTCATCCAAGTTTGAACAAGCATCCAAACTTCTCGTGGGTGAACAATAAAGGTCAAAGATATCCGATGAATGATAATCCACTAGAAATTTAACAAGAAGAAAAGAGGACATCCTTGGAGGATCTGCTTGTTAAATATATCATCAAGATTGAGACTGTAATCCAGAATCAGCAGACCTCTAACATAAAGAATTAGATGGGGAAGATTACAGCTGTATTATCTAGTAGATCACACAGTGATAGAGGGAACGGGTATTGGCTATCACAGCTATATAGAGGGATATTGACTATTCGCCAAGAATCAGATATGCTCCATGTGACTGAATTTATGTGTCGCTCTTCCCATTTCCTCAAAGGTTGCAAAGGCAACCAAAAGATAAACGGGTTCAGGCCATCATAACTAGGAGTAGTATTCAATTACCAAGGATTGGTACAAGGAGGAGAGAGACTGGGAGTGATCAGGTACCAACTATGAGTAAGGAGTAAATAGAGCAATCTGAATAATCAACAAAGAAGGAGCAACAAAAGCTTTTAAACATCTCACAGGTTAAGACAACCATTCCTACCAATTTACTCATACCTCCAATCTCGTTTCCTCAAAGGTTGAAAAATACTAAGTTGGAGAGATAGTTTACGAAAATCCTTAAAACTTTGAAAAAGCTGCATGTCAACATTCCCTTCATTGACGCAATCCTTCAAATCCCAAACTATTCCAAGTTTCTGATAGAGATGTTGAAAAAGAAGATAAAACTACCTAAACATTAAACGGTAGCCTTAACTGAAGAGTGTAACTCTATCGTATAGCACAAGCTCCCGCCCAAACTAAAAGACCCAAGGAGTTTTGATTTACCTTGCTCTATAGGAAGTTTAAATAATATTAACGCTTTAATCAATTTTTGAGCAAGCATTAATTTGACTCATTTGCCTCTTTACAGGAAACTAGGATTGGGAGATCCAAAGGCATCTTCAATAATCCTATAGTTGGCAGACAGAACACTGAGGTACCCCTATAGAATAGCGGAAGATATGCTCATCAAGGCTAGAGAATTTATTTTTCCTATTGATTTCATCATTTTGAACATAGAAGAAGCACTTAAGATGTCGTCATCTTGGGAAGGCCATTCCTATCAAGTAGTCGTGCATTGCTGGATTTTGAAACTAATGAGATAGTCTTGAGGGTGGAAGAAAAGCGAGATAGCTTTACCATGGATATTCCATTCAGGCAACCATCCTGTTTTGAGGATTTCCAAAAGGTGGAAATAGAGAAAAAGGTTGACTATACAAGTGATCGTTGTAAAAAGGGCATAAGTAGATTGGCTAATACAAGAAATGATTCGTCTAGGAACTATCAGTTGTAGAGAGTAAAAATGAGGCTACAAACTCCCTTTTTAAACCTCCATGAGTACCCAAACAATAAGTCAAGCTAAAGATTATAAATAAGCTCTTATTAGGAGGCAGCCCAATCTTCTATCCCTTTTATTTATTATGCTTTTTAGATGTAGGATATTTTGGTTTAGTTTTATTTTGGATATCACCATCCATACCCCATTTCCCCTTAAGCCTTTGAAATTATTGTTGGTTTACGAGTTGTTTGGGCTAAGTAATACTTATTGCAGGTTATATGATCTCTAGTATTTGATTTTTCAGGAACATGATGTCGTGGAACATTCAAACAAACATTAACCAATGGGACAACATGATGAAGAGGACATACCAGCTCTTGCACTTCATGCCATAGCATTCGCTCCTTAATAAATTCGGGAAGTATTTTCTTCCCTTTCTTCCCCACCCCTTTATATGCTTATTTATAATTTAACACATTGAAAACAATGTCTATTTTAAGTTTATGGGTACTGTGTGTGCTTTATCATGAGAAAAATACAAAAATATTGAGAAATTTGAAAAATTTCGAAAAAATAAAATATTTTCTTATTTTATTTGTGTACTTGTGTGGGTTTAGATGGCTTGGCCAACAATGATGAATTTATTTGAGATCATGCATTGGTTTATGAACTATAAATAGGTTGCATGCTTAGATTGATTAATACTTTTCTATGTGAAACTTGATATTACTTGCGCACGTGAATTAAGATACACATCAGATTTAATGAGTTGATTCATATTTGGATAAGTTCAAAAAATGGACCTTAGATACTAAATTCAAACCACTTCATTATACATCCTTTGACCAATTTAGCATAGTTAAGGGTGATTTTACTGTTGTATGAAGAGATAGATATGAATGAGGATTCTATGTGTGAAAAATCATGTATTGATTGTCTAATATCAGTGTGTTAAAATTAGGTGAAAGTATTAAGTTAAAGATTGATTCTTTTGATAATGTGTTTAATGAGGGGCGTTGTACTAATCAAGGTAAAAAAATTATATATATTTGGAAACTTCTCTTCTTAGCATTTATAACTCGAGTTGTTAAGCATGTTAGAGTGTCTAAAACATGTTACTCAAAAGTTATCAGCTAAAAGCTCGTTACATGGATCATTTAGAAAGCTTAATGAAGAGAATACTGCAAATAAAAAAATCAAAATAATAGGTGCATGAAACAGAAGAAGCATTATATGCCTTGGTTAAGCCTCAAATACTTATTTGAGAAATTGACTTTTAATAAGAGACTATTAGTCTAGTTGAATCTTGAAGATTGAAGCAATCATAATAAGGGCATGTTCGGGCCAGATTTAATCAGATTTTAATTTAAGTCAAAATCAAACAATCAATATTAACATCTTTTATGGATCCCACATTTTTTCAACCACACATTTCAAAAATTTATATCACAATCCACTTAAAATCTGATTTTAATCTACAACAAACACCCTCTAATTGAAAAATTCTTGTTTGTTGAAGAATTGACTTGTAATTAGTGAAATCTATCTAAACTAGAGAGGTAAGGATAAGAGTAATGATTCAACTTTAGATCACATACTTAAAAATAGTGAAAATAATAAGTGTGTAGATGACCATTAAGGGTTGAGAATGAAACTACTTCTAAATTCTTGATGTCCTACTTAATTCTTCACACACACACACACACACACACACACACGTCAATTTCACATTGGAAAAGTAGATTTTGATTTTATTAATGTAACCTTGAAGCTATTTATAGATTCAATATTATGATTTCAATCATGAGATTAAAAAAAAAAAAAAAAACCAGGTTATCGAGCCAAAGCTTTTGCATGATTATATGTTTGTTTCAAGTAAGGATACGGTTTTGTTTGAGGACAAACAAAATTCAAATTTGGGGGTTCTATAATTTTAGTTTATACACTTATTTGGAGTTTTAAATAATCACATTTTGTAGTTTTTTTTATGAAATATCATCTAATGTGTTATATATTGTGTTCAATGATTAAAACTCACTATTTGATGAAGAATTGGAGAAAATTTGTGAAAATGGGCTCAATTATAAGATATTCAAAAGTTCGGGACTAAAGTGTAAATACTAAAAATTTGGACGAACTTCACGATGAAGGTTTCAGAGTGTTAGATGTCAATTGGATGAGAAAAGTGGTCATGATGAAATATAGTAAAAAAATTATCACACATCAATTTTCAGTCGAAAAAGTTATGCTCTGAATTTTTAACCTCATATTGAGACCTATTTTTGGAATAGCAAACATTCAAATTGAAAAATTGTTATTGCTTGAAGAATTGTAGCCCTTTGAGTTAAATTTATAATGAGTTTTGAATCACCTCAATCAGATGTTGAGATAAAAAGGTTATGACAAAAATACTTAAAGATGTCCCGTCAGAGAGATCAAGGTGTGCGCCTTCGCCTGAACCAAAAAAGGGGCACCCCAAACAAGCCACGTGGGCGCCTTAATGAAAAAATGGGAAAAATCTTATTTTCCTTATTTTTTTGTAACAATTTAATACAATCTTTTTTATATACCAAAACTCGATCAGAACTTTGGGATCCTCCATTCAACCTAAATTCATCATATTCTACATATTTTGGAGGCAAAAGACAATTCCATACACCAAATTAAGGTGAATCATCCAACAAATTGAAGATTCATATCCCGATTTCGAGAAAAGGGCCAAGAACGTAGATTTCTCCTACTTTTTCCATCTTTTCCATCTTTCTTATTTTCGGGTGAATTTTTCCAATTATTCTTGTGTAATCTAATTATAATAATGTTAGACTTTTTTCTATTATATTAGATGGATGATGGACCTCATTAGTTGTTAATTTCAATTCAAGGCTCGTTTATCTAGTAAACCATTGTGTTCTTGATTAAATATGAATGAATCTTGTATTGTTTGAATACTTGATCACTATTTAGATAACTTGTTGCCTATTTGTAGTGATGTGAGACTCACAATTGGTAGAATACTACATATTTAACACACGGACAATAGATATTATGAATAATATGTGTAGTGTGTGCAATCGCGTGAAATAATCCTGTAATTAAATACATGTTTTTAATATAACTTAGGATTAGGAACATGACCGGGTCACGTTAATCATAGGTTTGATATTCCTTAGAAAATGATATTAAACAAAATTGGATTATTAATTATCATTAACATTAGGAAAATAATACTACAATTTTATGGACCGAGAATTGGAAATAACACTAATAGGGGGATTCAGAAATCCAATACATTTATCATATATTCACTAAAAACCATTCCTAATAGCTTTCTTAGTTAAAATTAAATTAGAAAATCACAACAAATCTCTTTTGATGTTACTCTTTATCGAATTTGATAATAACTAGTAGACCAAAATTAAACATTATTCTTCATGGAACGATAATTCTAAACTCGCTTAATTTATTATGTGTCAACAATCTCGTACGCTTGCAGGTTTCGATTGACCACATTCAGGATACTCTTAGTAGGGGAATAAATGAAGGACACTGTAGGAACTCGATTGGGCTAAAGATACAAAAATTTACATGGATTATTGTGTATAGAAAATGATGTTCCATTCTGCCTTTCTTTTCATTATTGTCCATTTCCTACAATAAGCCTCTGTTGGGTACATGTGTTTTAATGTGAATCAAATTCAACAATCATTTCAATCACATATTTTATGAATTCCACAACTTTTTAACCATATATTTCATCAACTTCTATCAAAATCTACCAAAAATCTGATTTTAATTTCCACCAAACAGAAGATAAATCTATTAATAGTTTATTCGAAAGAAAAAAATGGAAACTATGCACCATAAAATCTTGAGTCTTATATGTATTACCAAAAGTTTCAAGCCATTCAGTTTTTTATGTTGTTTTAAGGTCCATTTGACATGGCATTTAAAGTTAAAAGGAGATTTTGATATCCAAAAGCTATTTTTGGATCCATTTGACTTATTTTAAGAGCTTATGACAGTTAAAAGAGTCACTTTCGAAATAGGAAATGTTTTTAAAAATTAGTTTCTTAACAAAATTAAAGTAACTTACTCCAAAAACTCTTCTACATAAAGTAAAAGAAAAAGTAAAAATTATGTCAAAATGACCCTTAAAGTTATCAGTATTTGTAAATACGATAAAGATAAAGTTAAATATATTAATGTGGTTGCTTGCCATCGGCCAGCTTAAGCAATATTGACTCTAATAGTCTTTTGAAAGTTAAATGTCCTTGTTATGCAATTAGAAAATAAATTAAAATGATTTCCACTTGTAATTGAAAATCTTGTTTGTCGAAGGATCTCAATCAATAATTCATTTTATTGTTTAAATGGGTTACTATTTGATAAAGAAGATAAATGTCATATTTTCACATGTTGGCATTTCAAAAACTTTAGTTGAAAAATGAAATTTATTCATTAATATGGAACACTAACGTGAGAAGGATTCTATTTTACACATTCCCCTAGACTATCTTCATTAACTACTATTTTGGGTGCCAAAATGCACATTTAATTGGATTGTTTTCCAGTTTCTATATCGTCCGTCGTTCAGGAGATTTAATTCAATGAGAAGTTAATTTTGCTATAAAAAAATGTCTACATGAGATTGTTTAATGCGTTTAGTGTATCTATGTGGCATGTAAGTTAAAAGACTTCCATAGTACGTGACATTGATACCTAATGAATAGACACGCAAGTCAACATGTCATCTCTAGTGGGTTTTTATCATAACTCATTAATGTTGTTTAGGTGTCATTAAATTTTTTTTCTAAAATAAATATCATATCTAAATCTACATAATAATTTTAAATCCAAGTATGTGTGATGCAGAAGGGTCCGAATCAGATGCTGAGTTGTCGATAACACGCTAATGAAAACCCAATATTGACTAACCAAGAGGGAGATGAATTGGGTTTTAAAACATTTTCGATAATAATATAAGATTTAAAAACGAATGTTCACACAAATGATAATAGAACAATTCAAATGTAAATAGACACGTATGTAAAGGAAATAAGTTTGCACAAAGTAATAACGTTAAGTAAAAGAGTTAGAGAATGCTTAGGTAAAGGAAATAAGTTTGCACAAATTAAGTAATGGCGTTAAGTAAAAGAGTTAGAGAATACAAACGATATAATATAGAGGTTCGATCCAACGCAATGATCTACGTCCCTCGTTACCAAGCTCTCCGTCACGAACAAGGCCTTTTTCACTATGTTGATTGACTTGTGGTACAATCCAACCCTTTACAATGCTTTCGGTGATTTACAACCAAGGAACATCGATCATTTTACAATGTTGAGCTTTCCGAGACCTCAACACTGCCCACAATTCATAAATGAATATTACAAGTGAAAACTTCTCTTC
>CAIGRO010304709.1:0-14329 GCA_903798355.1 Fraxinus baroniana | reverse complement strand
TCAAACTATTTACCTTACTTTTAAATTGAGGTAAAAAATACACCTTAAATATGAATTTTTCCCTTATTAATTCCCTATAAATTCTTAAACTTGGGCCTCAAGTAGGCCATATGATAAGAATGTGTAATTAGGGCCGGACTTGAATAACCAAAACAGTCTAGTGGGCCATATTTTATCAATTAGGCCTCTGATAATTAATTCGAAATTATTAAAAATTAAAATCATTACTTAACTTTGTCTCAAAACTCAATATCAAGCTACCAAACTTCTCAGCCATGATTGATGCTTAATCTCTAATATCAACCTACTATAGTGTTTTCCACTAACACTTCGATGTTATTGCGACTTCTAGGTGTAAAATCATTATTTTAAATATAATTATTTTATGTGGTATTATTAATTATTATCATCACAATAGTTCAACTATTTATTATTATTAGAATATTATCGTGCAAAATGTTATCACATATTCATATAAAAATAATTCAATTTTTAACGATGTAATACTACTACCCTAATCTAGAATATCCTCACGTAGGCACGTGCTCAGTGCAAGACCACCTATATTCAAGCACCATAAATAATGTAACGAAAAAAAAATATATCTTGAAATAATATATAACGCATTAAAAATAATTTGCAATATTCTAGAATGCATGACCACAAGACTATTATTGTAATTATAACATAAAAAAATATCATCATATTACTTAATATTTTAGGGAAAAACATCAATCTTACATAAATCAGACATAATACTAGTTTTTTTTTTTCTTTAAAATTGACATAGAACTAAACTGTCTAAATCTAAATGCCCTTTTTGATAGGGCTTTTGTTTTTATTTCCACTTTTTGTAGGAGAACTTTATTAGAAAGTTATATTATGTCAGCTTTCTTTAAAAACTCTTCTAGACGAATGTTTCTTTCAAAAAATTATACTAACATATTCAAAAGCAGCTTGTTTGAAAGTGCATTTTGGAATAATGTTTTGATGGATAATGTGTGCTTAAAAATAAGAAATAAATCTAAATTTACGTGTAATATTATTTTATTAAAAAATATGTAATTAAAAATGACTGATAAATATTTTTTAAAAGTAACGGGGGAGCAAGGGCTTAAATTCATTTGTGTTAATAGAAATAGGGAATATTCCGCGTAATCCCGTTTGATATGGCGGTGATTTAGAAAAATCGCTCTCACCAATATTTTTGTTAAAACGTTGTCATTGCACGTCCTCAAATGCGTCAAACTTTAATATTTAGTCACGTAACAACGTGCACCTATGTATACCCTACGCAACTTTTATGTCCACGCGCACCCATCTCACGCTCCATCAAGCTATAATGCCACAATATTTCTCCTTCTTTATTTTCATTTATTCATGTCCATTACTACCCCTTTCTGGAAATGGAATACCAAAACTGCCAATTGTGGACACTTCGTGCTCTTGTTGAGCCACTTGGAAGAATGGGTTATTTTTGAAACATTCAAGCATGAACCATGCTTACATCATAGAATATTTTTTACAAAGAGTTTACAAACAACACATATGGTGAGACTCGCACAATTATTTTTTTACATGTGGGGCCCGCCCCTTGTGAGGGGTGCTTACCGCTATGAATAAATCCCTTGTACATGAGGATTTATTCTTCAAGCATTTCACGGTGCACTCCACCTTGCCTCGGGATTGGGGTGGACTGTCTCGATTGAGCGTACAACGTATTGTGCATTTTTATTTTTTAATCCACCAGGTCGTCTATAGAGAGATAATGTTTACAACGTTGAGAAAAATCTCGAGTTCAAATACTTTCATTTGTTTCTTTTCTTCGCTTTCTTAAAAAATTAAACGAACTTTAAATTTCATGTGATCGAGAGCAATAATTTGACAAGGAACAAAGACATTTTGCACTAAAGAGTTTGCTCTCTTTATGATATTTCTTTTTTCATTTTAATAAAATCAAGACATTGCAGATACAAAAATTAGACAATCAAATTTGAAACGACACTCTTAAAAATATGTGCCATGTAAGCCATTTTTTGGAAAAATATTATTTTAAATAGTAAATTTTTGAAGAATGTATGGTTAATATGTAAGAAAAATTTCAAATTTACTTATAGAATAAAAAAGAGTTTTGAACGCCGATATTTTTTCTTTTAACTTCTTTGTTATTTTTTTCCCATGAAATAATGAGGAAAGCAGATAACAGGTGAGTAATCCTTAAAAATGTGGGCACTGTCGGAATCCTTTAAATTCCGAAGTTTGCCATTCGTTGTAATAATGCATATCTAGAGGGGCACTAATGGAATTTCATAACTTAATAAACCTTTTTTTTTTTAAAAAACTAATTAGTAATCACCTAATATTATTAAACTGGCGCAGACCAAATCCCAAACAACGTGGGAGAGAGTAGTAAAAGAAGTCTCTCTATCTCATATTTCTTATTCTTTCTTCATTAAATCACGTTACTTTTCCAATTTTATTATTTTTTATTTGGACGGTGAATATACAAAATCTCATTCTCTTGTCAGATCTTTATTATTTTCTGTTCTATTTTTATCAGAACATTTCAAGAAAATCAAATACTTGTAAATAACAAGTTGGGGATCTATTGGTTGTAGAGATAATCAATTTGAAGTGAATTTTTTCATTCTTTTAAGTGGAGGAGGCAGTGTTGGTTTGATCTGCTTCTTTTGAACATTGTTGGTTTCTTGAAAATTTGATGGCTGATTAATAAAGCACTGGAGATTCTGATCCGTTTGAAGTTGTTTTGAAAATGGTATAGAATTACTATTTAACTTTTTTCTGGTGATGCTTAATCTTCATCTTTGATAGCTTGAGATAAGTTGATCTGTGGTTAATTCAATAAAGGTTTAGTCTTTTTCATTGTTATAAATGATGATGGATTTCTTTATGAATTAACATGAATGTATTTGTTTTACTACCAATATTAACTCACAATCTTTTTGGTTGAATCTTAATATTCGTGGTCTATGAATTTTGTGAAGTAATTTCTGCCTGGTCCAGCCTTTTGGGTGTGGGTGTGGGTGGGGATGTGGAAATGGAGAGGTGGATCCCTGGTTTTAAGTTGCAACTAAAGGTTTGACTTCAATTTACTTGAAGAGCAGACAATGTACTAGAATGCAGTAATTAATGAATTTGTTGAATGATTGCCCGAAATCAATTTTTCATGTCATTTGGTGTTGAAGATAATATCTAAATGATATGCATTTGGCTTGATGTCATGCTTAAAAATTTCAGATCAAGTGGTTTAACATTTACAAATGATATACGAGTAATTGCTCACATTGTTATGGTTGATTGTGGAAAGATTTTCTTGGCATTTGTGAGAGTTTATATATTCTATAAGTTCCGGGGTTGTTGCCTCAATGTGAGACTTGGGATCTCTTTTCTCCCTAGTGGTAGTGGTGTGGATCTGAATGCAGCCAACTGAAATATTTAAATGGTCAATATATAAAAAATGATATACATAAAGAAGAAAAAAATTATCATTGTCTTCTCTCTTATTTTTCTTTAATTCTTTATTTGATGGAAAATTGCTTTCTTGTGATCTCTGGCAAAATAGCCCCGGACTGAAGCATTGGTAGCCATGCTCATTATGAAGAAAACTTGTGAATGTGCATATATTTGAAAACAGCATGTCTTCCTTGGCACATAATTCATAAAAGTTAGTTCCATACAATTAGTGTTTGTTTGGAGGAGATTAAATGAAAGAAAAATGATTTTTTGGAGAATATATAGTTGAAAAGTAGGAAAAAGTTTTTGGTTCATGTGCAAAATTATTTTATTGGGAGAATGTGTGATTGAAGAATGAGTTTGGGGAAAAATGATTTTCAAGTAAGTTGTGCCAAACAAACACTTAGATTGAGATACAATTTTATCACCCAGTTAACAAACAATGGGTGATATTAAATCTGCGAATAATGTAACTGGCAACTTGTAGTCTGAGGGCATGTTTGAGCCCCATTTTTTTTTTTTTTTTATAAAATGCATTTTGGAATAGTAGATTAATGGATAATGTATTGTTAAAAAATAAGGAAAAGTTTTGGATTTGCTTGTAATATTATTTTATCGTGTGAATGTGTGGTTGAAAAGAAGAGAGAGAAAAATATATTTTGGAAAAAATGGGATCAAACAAAGGCTAAATTTCAACAACGGACTTCTCTGGACTTAGTGTATCATTTTCTTCTATCCTTCCCTTTCTGGAAATTGCTCTTCATTACTCCATATTGAATACTGGTCGCTGAAATTTTGTAGGTTGCTTCAGTCAGTTTAGGGGTTGGGTCTCTTGTTTGGGTGGAGGACGCTGATGAAGCCTGGATAGATGGGGAGGTTGTGGCGGTCAATGGTGAAGACATCAAGGTCCTTTCTACATCAGGGAAGACGGTAAGTTGTCATTGGAAGTTAAATATTTACTATGTTTTACACTTCCATTTTCTATCTCTCTCGTAGAAATCTTCAAGTTCATTTCATTGTAAATATGAGAGATGGAAACCGTCTCTTTTCATTAGTTATTCCCATGATATGTACTTATAGTTATATTGTCCTGCTAATTAAATGTAGCCCTTAAGGGTTGAATGAATTTAGGACCCTTCTAATATTTCTACTAAGATTTTCTACAGGTTGTTGTTAAGTCATCCAATGTCTATCCCAAAGATGCCGAAGCCCCACCATGCGGAGTGGATGACATGACAAAGTTGGCATATTTGCATGAACCTGGAGCTCTACACAATTTAAAATCTAGATATGATATCAATGAAATTTATGTAAGTTTTACAATATCTTATTCATTTTCAGGAAAATTTTCCTTCTCATTCTTCTTTCATGCATTAACCCAGATAATTTTATAAGCTCTTTGACTTGGATGTGTTTGCAGACATACACAGGAAATATATTAATAGCTGTGAACCCCTTCCAAAAATTGCCTCATCTATATGATAGCCATATGATGGCGCAATATAAAGGAGCGGGCTTTGGTGAGCTAAGTCCACACCCATTTGCTGTTGCAGATGCTGCATATAGGCATGTATTTACTTTAGGTTGACTGTTTGTGTTCGTACATATTACAAAGCTAATTACGTGATTGTTTTGTGGCCACAGACTCATGATGAATGAAGGAATAAGTCAGTCTATTTTGGTTAGTGGCGAGAGTGGGGCCGGTAAAACAGAAAGCACGAAATTGCTCATGCGTTATCTTGCTTACATGGGTGGACGATCTGCAACTGAAGGAAGGACTGTGGAACAAAAAGTTCTTGAGGTAACAAATTTTTCTTTTTAGTTGGTGCACGAGCATAGATTAGAAGCATTATTCTGGTAATTTGAGCATCTTTCCTTCAATTCACATATTATGTTATGTGTTCTGTTCTTGTAGTCAAATCCTGTTCTGGAAGCATTTGGTAATGCAAAAACTGTGAGGAATAATAATTCGAGGTGTGGAAATTCAACATTTGCAGTATGACATAGGATTTGTTGCAACCATTATCTTATAAATTGATTTTGTTATATTCCATCTACTAATATTTTACGTGCCACAACAATTACAGCCGTTTTGGTAAGTTCGTTGAGCTTCAATTTGATCAAAGGGGTAGGATTTCTGGGGCTGCTATTAGAACTTATTTGCTTGAGAGATCTCGAGTTTGTCAAGTGTCTGATCCTGAGAGAAACTACCATTGTTTCTACATGCTCTGTGCCGCACCACCTGAGGTAATTGGTTTCTGTTTCCTTTTTCATCTTTATCCTTTTACAGAATTTTCACATTCGAGCATCTCATCTCAGATGCTTCCATTCACTAAAGATGAGATCCTAGTAGGACACATTAGAGGAGGCCGAGGTAGACCAAAATTAACTAGGTTTCTTGAGATTGGGAAGGATCTATTGCATTTGATGTTTGAATAGATGTAGTGAATAAGAACGCTCATGTAGCAAGACCCTGAATTTATTGGGAATAGGACTTAGTTTGTTGAGCTTCAATTTGATCAAAGGGGTAGGATTTCTGGGGCTGCTATTAGAACTTATTTGCTTGAGAGATCTCGAGTTTGTCAAGTGTCTGATCCTGAGAGAAACTACCATTGTTTCTACATGCTCTGTGCCGCACCACCTGAGGTAATTGGTTTCTGTTTCCTTTTTCATCTTTATCCTTTTACAGAATTTTCACATTCGAGCATCTCATCTCAGATGCTTCCATTCACTAAAGATGAGATCCTAGTAGGACACATTAGAGGAGGCCGAGGTAGACCAAAATTAACTAGGTTTCTTGAGATTGGGAAGGATCTATTGCATTTGATGTTTGAATAGATGTAGTGAATAAGAACGCTCATGTAGCAAGACCCTGAATTTATTGGGAATAGGACTTAGTTTGTTCTTGATTAATTTGTTAGTCGATTTGTCATAAAAGGAAATTCGAATAAATAATTTCATTATCTCACCACTCCACGCGATCGACGACCCCCCAATTGGCTTCTCACTTTCAATCATCACCGTCTCCGCGGACCCCACAATCTCTAACCAGGGTCGCTCCACCGTTATGACCTTTCCAAATGCTGGACTGACATCAAATAAGCTTGGAGCTTAATTACTGACGAGTGAGACCATACCAGAAACTGGTTTTCTTTTACATTCTATATGCAAAAATGTTAAATCTCTTGAAGTAATTGAATTTTCATTAATTTTCTATTCTATACGCATTATGCTTAATCTCTGGAAGTAATTGAATTTCCATTAATTTTCTATTCTATCTTCTCGGCGATTGATATTAAGCAATACATTAACATGCCAAGTATATATCTCAAGGCAGTTTCCCACATCAAAGCTTTTATTGCTTGGTTGCAAAACTTGTCGATGAAGATTGCTTTGTCTTCTTTATTTACTCACATCAAGCATTCCTGCAGTAACCCCAAGATTCTTTCTGAATTCTCTCTGTTGCTACTGCTCTATGTAGCTTATTGGCTGCTAATTGAAATTATAAATTGTTCGTGCCATTCTTATTTTTTAGTCTTAAACATATATTGTATCCATGTTGTTAGTACTACTCCATGGGATTGAATTATGAGTTTGTCTGTTGATATCTACATGGTATCATGTCTCCAAATATTAGGTCAACACATCCTTCACTTAAGTCTTTAATTTCTTGTCAATTTATTTTGAAAAATCTTTATTTATGCACTTTCTTATGTTTCCAATTTAATTCCAGATTAATCTCATTTTTTTTACTTTCAGGATATAAAAAAATTTAAGTTGGGCAATCCAAGAACGTTCCATTATTTAAATCAATCAAATTGCTATGAGATAGACGGGCTTGATGAATCGAGAGAGTATGTAGAAACAAAGAAGGCAATGGATACTGTGGGAATAAGTTCAGAGGAACAGGTATAAAGGACAGTGGTTTTACATGCAAAATTAGGACAGTTGTTTTACATACAAAAGTGTTTTCTCGCTCAGTCTATTTAATTTTTTGTCTATCAGGATGCAATATTTCGAGTTATTGCTGCAATCCTCCATCTTGGAAACATTGAATTTACAAAGGGGAAGGAAATAGATTCATCCATGCCTAAAGATGAAACATCTTGGTTTCATTTAAGAACTGCAGCAGAGCTGTTCATGTAATTAGATTTTTCAAGGGCATACTTAACCTGACAAGAGTAGTTGCTAAATTTTCATTCTTACTGCCTGCTAAAATTAGGAAGATTCAGCTTTTAAAAATTCAGCATTTTGTAGGTGTGATTTTAAGACTTTAGAGGATGCCCTCTGCAAACGTGTAATTGTCACTCGTGATGAAACGATCACCAAATGTTTAGATCCTGAAGCTGCATCTGGCAGCAGAGATGCTTTGGCCAAAATTGTCTACTCAAGGTTGTTTGACTGGTAAGCTTCATTTTATGCTTGAAGGGGGTGTTCATTAGTTGACGCACATTCCTGACCCAACATGCAGTATTTAATAGTGATTTTTGTAAATATTTATAGTTATTGCTTATCTGCAGGCTTGTGGATAAGATTAATAGTTCAATCGGTCAAGACCCTAATTCAAAATGTTTAATCGGGGTGCTGGATATTTATGGATTTGAGAGTTTCAAGACTAACAGGTGCTTAACTGGTATGCTTTGTCTTCATTGTTGACATGGTCTGGTCTGTTTTACTCAGTTACGTAAATAATTAAATACAAGTTGAATATTATTTATGTCCTTGTCTCCTGTTAATTGGTCCACATATAGGCTTTGGCAATTTTCATTGTTTGTGATATAGAGAAAGAGACAAGATAATCTTTTAATTACTTCTGTTTGGTTACATTCACTCTATGTTTTCTTTTTCTCATTTTGGATTGCTGGGGAGAGAAGAGGAGGAAATCGGGGGTGTGGCGGATGGGGAGTCAAAACTCGGCAAATGCATGGTGCCTTATCTGTAAAATGACATCTTGCTCCTCTCATGGTTATAGAAGGGTGAATTGCAATTTCATGCTTGTCTAAAGTTTACGATGCTAATACTTTTTGTTGTTGCTTGTTGGGAAAAATGTGTCATTCATTGATAATTTGATCCGACATATCAACACCTTGTTATACTTGTTACAGGATCTGAAGAGCTAAAATTATCAGCATCCTTCTTGACTTCTGAAATACAAATTTATCAACACTTTTGAAATGCAAACTTTTCAGCTTTCTTTTTGCGAATTTGTAAATGTTGAACAGTTTGATTCCAATGTATGGCCTAACTTTTCCATCCATCATGGAGGCCATTATTTCCAACTATTCGCTTATAGTAATCACTCTGAATACTTAATGTTGCGCATGTCTACAGTTTTGAACAATTTTGCATAAACTTGACCAACGAGAAGCTTCAGCAGCATTTTAATCAGGTTTCTTATAGATTCTTTATTCGTCCTTCGTAAATATTTTTCAGAACCTGTCATTATGCTACAGTTTTGTGATGCCTATTAACTTATATGCCAGCACGTTTTTAAAATGGAGCAAGAAGAGTATACAAAAGAAGAAATTAACTGGAGCTACATTGAGTTCATTGATAATCAAGATATTCTGGATCTCATTGAAAAGGTTGTACCATTTGTGCTTTAAATTTCCTCGGAAGTTTTGTTATCCAATAGTTAATTTGTTTCCTTCTTCAATAACCGCGTATCTTTACACTCATTTTTGTTCTAAACTCATTGAAGAAAAATAGTCCATCGTCGTATTCTATGCATTGTTTTAAAAAACACTCGAGGCTTATGCCTTAAGTCATGCCTTGCATGAAGCTTTCATTAAGCATCTCGAACCTTATGCTTTGAGTGCCATTTGTCGAGGTGCGTGCCTCAAGACATTGGACTCGGGGTGGCTGTAGTGTGCATTCCTTGAGTCTTCCCCTTTCTGGGGTTTTTTTGATGGCCTCAACTTTCTGTGCTAGTTTTGTTTATGGCAGACTGTTTAAGGTTTTTGGGCTAGTTTTTGTGTCTCTTTCAATTTCCCACTTTCTAAAGGTAGATGGGGTTTTCTGTTCCATTTTTATAAATTTTGTCGATGGTAGATACTATTAAGACTTGTGTTCATCTTAAAAGGCCAACCTTGTTAGGAGGAGTTGGCCAAACCCTATATGTTGTTTAATACTTTTATATTTAATCGATGTGAGATATATATTTAGAATGTCCCCACAAGATAATGGTTCGTTTGAAGTCGCCAATCTTGCAGTCTGAACGCTTGTTTGAGCTTGAATGGCTCTAATATCATATTAATACTTGAATTTCCATCTTAAAAGGTCTAACCTTTTTAAGAGGAGTAACATAAACCTTTATATGTTGGTTACTTTTCTATTTAACCTATGTGGAATTTTATCTCTTGCCAGACACTCGTGTTTTAGCAAATGTTATGATCTGGTCCACTTTTAAGTGAATAATATTCATTCTTATCTATATTTTTTCTTTTATTTTGTAATTCCTCAGAAGCCAGGTGGTATTATAGCTCTTTTGGATGAAGCTTGGTAAGTCTGCCTAATTACAGGGACTTCTATTTAAAATGCTTCAACTTGTTTAGTAATAGAATATTTGATGACTAGCAATTTAATGGTTGCGAATTTCTTGTAGCATGTTTCCTCGATCAACTCATGAAACATTTGCTCAAAAGCTCTACCAGACATTCAAGAACCATAAGCGATTCAGTAAGCCCAAATTAGCTCGTTCTGACTTCACCATCGCCCATTATGCTGGGGATGTAAGTTTCTATCATCTCTCTATTGTCTGTGTTAGGTTATACATTCAAATATCTGTTGAACCCGAATATTAAGGAGAGTTATTGAAGAGAATGGATTATCTGAATGTTTTATATGTCAGGTAACTTATCAAACCAAGTTGTTTCTGGACAAAAACAAGGATTATGTTATTGCTGAACATCAAGCACTCTTATGTTCTTCTGAGTGTTCCTTTGCTTCGAGTCTTTTTCCACCTTCAACTGAGGAGTCCTCCAAACAATCAAAATTTTCTTCAATTGGCTCCAGGTTTAAGGTTTGTAATTCATTTCTTTTCTTATCAGCTCTCCTATACTTTCTGCCCGGTAACTTGAGATATGACTGTTTTTTGCAGCAACAATTGCAATCTCTGCTTGAGACTCTAAGTGCTACCGAACCTCATTATATTCGCTGTGTGAAGCCCAATAATCTTCTTAAGCCAGCTATATTTGAGAATCATAATGTCCTGCAACAACTACGTTGTGGGGTAAGAAGTATATATATATTTTTAATTGGTTGCTTGTACATTTTTAATTAGCAGCTTAGCTTCCTGTGTGTGGGTTGTTTATGCTCGTTATGCATGTACATCCAGGGAGTCATGGAAGCAATTAGGATAAGTTGTGCAGGATATCCTACGAAAAAACCATTTTATGAATTTGTAGACCGTTTTGGCATCCTTTCTCCTGAAGTTTTAGCAGGAAGGTATGCCATTATTACCTCGTACTTTTCCCTCATGACATATATGAAGCTTACTTTGTCCCTCTAATTGAATTATGTTAGTACGGATGAGGTCAATGTATGCAAGAGGCTTCTGGAGAAAGTAGGACTTGAAGGTTATCAGGTAATGAATTACTTTCTCGGACAGTAGAATATAAATCTGGTATGAGCTCTTTTTGGAAACTCTATTATCAATATATTCCCCCTTAGTAATAATGATCCTGTGGAAGTGTTGGATCAGTAAACCTTAGTTGCTAATATCTAACATTTTGCAGTAATGCTCTAAAAGAAGTTATTATAACTTTCAGAATCCACGATTTTATTTTTTTTGCAGATTGGTAAAACAAAAGTGTTTCTGAGGGCTGGTCAGCTGGCAGAGCTGGATGCTCGTCGGACTGTGGTGTTAGGAAGATCTGCTAGCATTATTCAGAGGAAAATTCGCTCTCACATGGCTCGAAAGAGTTTCATATTGTTGCGTCAGTCGGCAATACAGATTCAATCTGTGTGCAGAGGTACTTAAGTTGGTCAATAAGTTTCTATATTGATGGAGGTACCCACAAATATTGAGAAGTTTTTGTTGGGTTTTCCCTTTGATGTTGCAGGAGAAGTTACTCGGCAAGTTTATGATGGCATGCGAAGAGAAGCTTCTTGTCTGAGGATTCAGAGAGACTTGAGAATGCACCTTGCTAGGAAAGCATACAAAAAACTATGCTCATCTGCTGTTTCATTACAGACAGGATTGCGTGGGATGGCTGCACGTGATATACTTCGCTTTAGAAGGCAGACAAGGGCAGCTATTGTAATCCAGGTAAATTAGCTCTTTGCAGAACTTAACTCCCGAAGACATAAATTACTTCTTGGTATATGGTTCACGGACAACATAATTTTTTTGGCTTCTAAACGCATTATTATCTCGTATGTATTTATATCTTAAAGAGGAATATTACTTGTGCTAAACTGGAAATTTTGATGACTTTCTCCTTTAACTGCAGAGTCATTGCCAGAGATTCCTAGCCCATTCGGAGTATATGAAGCTGAAGAAAGCTTCAATAACCACGCAATGTGCGTGGAGGGCAAGAGTTGCACGTAGAGAACTGCGCAAGCTGAAGACGGTTTCTCTCTCTCTCTCTCTCTCTCCCCCCTTCCCTTCCTTGACACCCTCCACCAATTCTCTATATCTCATCCGTGTATCTGATATCTTCCTTCAAATTCTCTACGCCTGATGGAATTTTGTCGGATAAATCTTTCTTTTTACTTATATTTTCCAGTTGCTATGATGTTGAAACATTTTAAATATACGTATTTATTATCACCTTAATGTGACTATTCAGTTGAGGGCATTTGAACTAAGAATTCTATGTTCTCTTCTTGCCGACTTAGAGGCTGGAAATGGATCGATTAAAATTTTGGGGGCTAAGGTGATATCTTCATATATGACTCATTTAGCAAGATGAATAGATTGTTTTAAGGTGAATGAAAGCCTTAGGAAATATTATACACACATTGTGTATGCATCTGGACTCAAACAACTAGATATTTTTGCAGTTACAATGAATGCTTGTAGCACTTGAGTTAAAGCAATTAGCTACTCAAGTATTTTTGACCCCTTCATATAGGATTTATGGAATTGTTCAGTTATGAAGCTTAAAAATCCAGCGACTGCCTTTTCCTTTCTCTGAAAGGAGAGACTTACCCTGAAATGTGGTTGACATTTTATGGAATTAAGGAATCACCTCAATTGCTCTTCTTTTCTTTTTACGCATTATATTACCACATTTATCTGTCATTATGCCATAATTTTCATTGTGAAATAATTGTTTAAATTTGTTTTCATGAAATGCAGGCTGCCAGAGAAACCGGAGCTCTCGAAGCTGCCAAGAATAAATTAGAGAAGCAAGTTGAAGAACTGACCTGGAGATTACAGCTGGAGAAACGAATGAGAGTAAGTAAACCTTCTGAGTTTCTTCTTTATTAGTTGGGACAAATTTTCTAGTTGGTTTTTTAAGTAATATAATTTTCAGTTTTCTTTAGCGTCAGATATTACGTGCGATTTTAATTGTAACTATGAGATGAACATAATTCTTCCAATGCCAAGCATCATAGCTGACAATGTTTCTGATCCTGCAAATAATAAATGCACATTCAAGTATTAGCAATAATGCTGAAAGAAACTGAAAGGAAGGAAGATAAGTTTTACAAGACAAATCAAGAACCCCAACTTCCACCTCTGCCTGAAACCTAAAAAGAAAATTTAGAAAAAGAAGGATAAGAAATTCTTGTAAATGTGGTATTCAAGTGATTTTATCTCAAACTCAAGCTAGGAAATGCAAATCTTTCACCTGGTTCATTTTGTTAGATGAAAGTGGCATTTTCAATGCTTCTGAAGCTAAAATTAAGAATATTCATTGGGTATACATGCATTTAGTTTCCTTTTGTAGGTTTTTTTTTTTGAAATCTGCTTTTTTTGTTTTTTAAATGGCTCAAGTCTAAGACTTATCAGTTATCACCATATTCTATCAGCAATAGGACAAGATACACATATCGTGAGAAAAGCTTTCAAATCATTTTTATTCTTTTTAACATGGTCTATTTCCAAATCCACGTGACAGCTCTTTTTAATCTTTTATCTTTTTTCTTGTGGTCTATGCATCTACATTCAATTAATGAAGGCTGATCTAGAAGAAGCAAAAATGCAAGAAAATTCAAAATTGCAATCAGCTTTGCAAGAGCTTGGGCTTCAATTTAGAGAAACCAAAGACATGCTCATGAAAGAAAGGGAAGCTGCAAAAAGGGCAGCCGAGCAGGTCCCAATAATTCAGGAGATCCCGGTAATGGACCATGAAATGACGGAGAAGCTTCATGCAGAAAACGAACAACTCAAGGTAAGCTGATTGAAATTTGGGGAGTTTTTCTGGTAAAGAGTTAATTTAGGGCCTACTCGGTAGGGATTAAAATTGAAAATATGGTTGTTATTGGCTTCCCTCATCTAATAAAAGTCAATAATAACGGCTAGTTTTTCAATTTTAATTCGATTTTAATCTATACCGAACTAATCTATACCGAACACACCCTTAATTATGTAGAAATGAAGTTGTTGAATGCTTGTTATGCTAGTGTATTCATTTTTGTGACTTATTGCAGGCCTTTGTTAGTTCTCTGGAAAAGAAAATAAATGAAACAGAGAAAAAATATGAAGAGGCAAACAAACTTAGTGAGGAAAGATTAAAGCAAGCTATGGAGGCAGAGTCGACGATTGTTAAGATGAAGACTGCTATGCATAGGTTCCATTATAAATTTTACGCTACCAGTAGTTATTAATTTCGAATTGGGTTTTCTTGCAATCTTTTGAGACAATTATTTTTTATTCTCATCTTTGATATATATATATATATAT
>CAIGRO010304638.1:0-12124 GCA_903798355.1 Fraxinus baroniana | reverse complement strand
AAAGGCATGGAAAAATCAAGTATACTCGTCATGATGCATCGTAGAAGGTATATTTCAAGCTTATAGTCACTTTCGTAATGACTTCCATACTTGTGTCCATATTCCATCTCCATTAATTGCGGGTACTCAATCTTTTTCTACTTTCTGAAATAATTGAAGTTTGTTTCTTTACATAAAAGATGTCCTCTCTTTCTCTCTCTCAAATCTAAGATCGAGTGAGCAATCCTTTTCTTTGTCCCATTCTCTCTGTCTTTCTGATCTAAATTACTGAAAGGATATCCCAAACATTGAACCAAGTGGATAAGCTTAACAATCTAGTGGACACAAGTGAATAAGTACGAATTATACTGAGAGTGCACGTACCCTGAAAGAAAATGCAATCTTGGACACGTCGATGCTGGTCTCGTAAATGCTACTACTTGCTTTACGATATATCACGATTTATAAAGATATGTTATCTTTGAGAGTTCGAAGACAATAACGAATAGGACATGTTTGCTTAAGTGCATGCCAAGTAAATTCTAATTATTATCATATACACACACATTAGTTTTCCCAACTATTGGGAGAAAAGATCTTACTATCACTTGCATGTCTTTGATAATTTAAATGAACTGTTCGTGAAATAAATGATAGTTTTACCCTTTTTTGAATAAACGGCATATATAACAGTGCGGGAATTTTTACAGAATTTGTACCGAAGTTGATGTGGCAGTGCGGGAATTTTCTTTCTCCATCTTCCAATGATGCTATGTTATGTGTTGTCTGTAAAGATTTTCTGCTAAAAAAACTCTGTAATCATTGGTCTCGTACAGATAGATTACACATTTACTCGTTTGTTAAAGAGTTAGGCTACACTTGCAGCCTTTTTACACAGTTTGGTACACAGCCCCACTCACATGGGGTGGGGTCCACATTTTTGTGAGGCCCACTCCATGTGAGTGGGCTGTGTACAAAGGTTGTACAAACAACATTGTTCTTTCTTGAAAGAAGGTAATAGTGCAGCTGATTGGCTAGCTAATCAGGGCTAGAACGAGAAAGTAAAGCACCGAACTTTCAGATATTAGAGGCAAATTAACTGAAATAGTTAGACTTGATAGACAGAGATTGCAGAGGTAAGGTCCTCCCACAAAAAAAAAAACTACTTTTTATATCAAAAAATTCGATCGCGAAAATCAAACTTCCATGGAGGTTTAAAAATCCTGCTTAAGCTACAATTATATTTGGCCTTAATAAAAAAGAAGGGTTTCACTCATTTTTGTGACTTTTTCTTTAAACTTTTTGAAAAGTATAAATGGCGACTGTGCGGTCGTCAAACAAGTGTTCTTTGTCAATTGGTTTCACAATTATTTTCAGTGAACATAAAGTGAGGTTGGTATACGGAATATTCTTTCAAAAATTATTATCCTGATAGAATTTTCATGTCTAAATTCATTATGTAGAATAAAATATTCGATTTGTCGGCAAAGCCGTAATTGATACAAAAGGAATTCATATATGATTTGATTAATTAGAGATTAGACTTGAACAAGTTCACCCTAAGTTGGAGCTTAATTGAATGACACGAAATAATTTAGTGGTTGTTTGGTAGAACTTAAAATCAAATTTTTAGTTGATTTTGATAAAATTTGATAAAAGTTGATGAAATGTGAGGTTGAAAAGTTATGGATCCCATGAAATGTTTGATTAAAATTAATTGTTGACTTTAACATACGTTTTTAATTGGATTTTAATCCAAACCAAACAGGGACTTAATGTTTGTGAGTTTCCAACGAGTTTTGGAATACATATCTCCAATAAAAAAAATAAATGCAAGAATGATACACATTTTCACTTAAAAATTAAATGCAAAGAATATGAGATCCAAAAATTAAAAAAAAAATAAATTTAAACTTGGAATAGTGAGAGTTTGTTCTAAATTTCGTCGTTGTCCCAATTATACGTAGTCATTTCTTCCCAATATCAAACCTTTTTCTTCATCAGCAATGCTCAAAGATTCGAAATTTGTTTGCACAAATCAAGGAATCCCTCCATTGATCACGCAGGCCACCCTCGCCAAATGGACAATGAAGCAATTTCAACTTTCAAAAGTCCCAACACACGGAATCATCAACAACATCCTTGATAAGCGTAAAAAATATGAAAGAATTATCTAAAATAAATCTGTTAATTAACTTTTTTTGAAATATAATAAATATTCATTGGTATAAATATTAAATTATGCTTATAGAGTACAATCGATTTTACAAAATCTTATTAATTATTGAGATTTTAATTTAGAGATATCAGACTATAGTTGCAATTAAATAAGTCACTGAAGATAATAATCAACAAAACATGATTGTGAGTGACGGAGTTTTTAAGGATTTTATAAGTATTTTAATAATTTGGTCAAAAGAATTTAGCTTTTATTCATGCATAGATTGGGACTTTGGACCCGATGATGGAGCTCCTTTTCTTTACATGCGATACTAACAAATGTCCACGTGCATCACGTTTGATGGTTCGATTACATTGGGAAACCAAATTTATAAGCCTCAATAGGTGGAGGACCACTTGAAAAATCGGACGTAATTTTTCCCCATGTCTATTACAGTAAGCTCCAAAGAGTATGTTACATGCTTGTCCAATTGTGTCTGTCTGATTGCTCCGCAGGTCACAACTTGCAACTTTTCACCTGTACAAATCAAATCCAGATTGCACATTTACACTGACACGCATCTTCTCCAGATTTTATGCAAGTATCATACACATGTGTCCTCTCTTTCAGCCATGTCCGGCTTAATTTGAGGTATAAAATTGGTGGACAAACATTTTTGAAAACATGTGAAAGATACTCCTGAGTAGACCGATTTTGTCGGTCCCCATTTTTGTACGGTTTGGGATACATATCTTTGCTGCTGGATATCAACTCATCATCTTCCCGCTTCTTTCTTTCAGCACGAATTTCATCGGTATCTTCTTCGGTTGCAATGGAAATAGACTCCAATTTTGGATCAAGAAAATAGAAGATCTTCAACGCCGTAAGAATTTCAGTTTGTCTTGCCATCTAGTGAAGTTTGCACTATCGAATCTATTCAATCGTACCAAGTCTTGATTCATCATCTAGATGGTTGCAAGTGTTCACTCTGTTTCCATCGCAGTAAATTATGGATAATCGTTTGAGAATGTTAGAAAATAATATACAACAATTAATGGGAAAAAAGTAGAACAAGAAGATGAAAAGAAAAGAAATTGAAATAAGATTTGATCACGAATAAAGAATCGTCGTCGTAAACGATATTTGCCTCCTCCACCAAAGCTTTGGAGAATTAAAATGACAAATAGTTTGTAGGATTCGAGCCTATGAATGAAGAATACTAAAAACTTAACGCATTTCTTCAAAAGGAAAGAGATAGTGGTTTTTATGAATGATTATATGAACTATGAAGAACAAAATTGATACAATATTGGATGAATAAATGATGATTGAAATTAAAATTAGAAGTATTTTTGGAATGATCTTAAACTCATATTTATAGTACTCAATTATCCCATCACGAAATGGTTCCAAATCATGTTGAAATTGTGTAACACTTCACAAGAAAAACCTCTAAATTTGAAAATAACGGTCTAATTTTATGACTATGCGACCGCATAAGCTATAACTATGCAGTCGCATAGTTATAGCAATCTGCCCAGATTTTAATTCTGACGGACGCTATGCGATCGCAAGCTTCAATGGCCTATGCGGTTGCATAGGCAAATTTGAAGGCTCCAAAATTGTTTTTCTCTCATCTTTCCAAATTCATTCAATTTATGGTTATCACTTTTGATTTTGAACAACTATTAACAAGATTTCCAACAACTATTATCATCTTCATCATCATCAAATTTCATTTTTATTTTCTTATCAACTTTGATTTTTTCTTCTCTATCAATTATTAGGAGACAAAGGATTTTACGTAAGTCAAAATTTTATTATTCGTTCAAACATGAAGGGGTGGCATGTACCACGTTAATTAAGACAAACAAAATACTTCATCAGCGTGAAGATCATTTTGCTTGCTATAATTATCAATAGAATTACATTTGATATTTATTTCTCTAGACGACGATACAAAGAAGAGAGTCAAACATTGAATAGATTTAGGGGTGGATCTATTATGGGGACAGTGGAGTCAGCGGCACCAAATTTATTTTCAATTTTTTGGTCAATAAATTAAATAAATTTTAGTTATACGATTTTATCCTTCCAATTAAAATTTTGTACTTTAAATTGTTAGGATCAAAGGATAATAATAAAAATTTTCATACTTTTACCATCACTTTTCTCCTCTCCAATTTTCCACCATCCAAGCTTTCATTGTATTCCTTCTTTTTGCCCATTCTCAAATGCCGTGTAAACTCTAAAATAACTCTACAAAGGTTTTAGGTCTCATGACATAAAAAAGGTTATCATAACTGAAAAATACGCCACAAAAATCATTTATAGAAGGGAAAAGTCATTTGTACAATGTTTTCTTACAACATTGTTGACAATGTTGGTAGGTGGCAAAAAGGTGTTGGTTGGGAAGAGAAATTATTTTTTAATCTGTCCAATAACAATCTGTCACGTGGCATATTGTTAACAATTAATGTTGTCATATTGTACGCCAAGTATGATTGTTTATAGAAACTTTCTTAATGCATAATTCATAAGGTTTAGGAAGCCATCATACAAACCATTTTGTGATTGTTTATAACGGTCATTGAATGGCTAAAATGCATTTGTAAAATTGCCTCGATCATATTTTATTTGTAAAGGTTGTTTTATGGTAATTCCTTTTGTGTGTATATATATAATTAAGTTTCAATGTAAAAAGAATTGTAAAAGATAAAAATTAGGTAGAGACTTTTCCTTCTAAACCACTAAAACTTTACTAGAGAGTCTCTGATAATGTTCTTTATTTTAAAGTGTATCTAAACATAAAGATTAACTTGAAAAATATATTAAAAAAACAGGGAGAATTTTTATTCAAATTCAGCAACACTTTTTATATTTAAAATTTATTTTCATTTTTCTATAAGCAATTATGATTCGAATTTTTCCTTCATTTTTTACCTAGCTTCCTCTTTTTTGAAAAAAAAAAAATCATTATTTTCCTCTATTTTGAAAAATATACTTGTAAAGTTGTGAAATAATAAAAGAAAGCACTAAAAGTATTATTCAAATGAGAGGATTCAATTCTCTACGTTTGAAAACTGAAATCCATTATGTTATGAAACAAACAAGATATCAGAATTGTTCTAATACCATTTGTTGTGTTAATTATGCTCGAAATCTCTGATACCAATTGTTGGTAATTAAGAATCACGTATCATTCGATACCACTTGATATAAAACTAACAACGAGATTGAGTTGTTGAAATTATATGGCACAATAATGAAGTATTTGATCATAAACAAAAAAATAAAAGAAGATAAGAAAATATGTCAGATGAATTATGAGATTTTATTGCACCAATAATAATAGAGAAATATACAATTGATTATAAAGTTCTAGTAATTTCTTTACTCACATTATAAAATTGTATAAAAAATCTAATATTTATAGGGAAGATGTAGGGGATGTCCAAACTCTCCTAGTAAGGTTATTGATGAAGTAGAGTGCCAAAAAATCGAGTCCAAAACGAAAAAGAGAAAAATGAGAAAAATCGAAACGGGTACAGGTACAGGCGGAGCAGCGGCGCCACTGCCCAATTTTTTTTTTTTTTTTTCCAAATTTTTTTCTCTATCCCAAACTCTTCTTCAAGTATAATACCAATTTTCAATTCCCAATGAACTTCCAAAATAGAATTTCAATTTGACATAAGACTCCAATATCATTTTAAAGTGAATTCTTCTTGACGTGCACTTCAATTAGAATTTTTCAATTACTTCAACAAGGACATCCGAATTCTAACACATTATTTATTTTTAAAATACAGAAAAATTTTAATGTAAAAATTTTAGGGCCAGATGCATCACATTAGAATACATGATTTAGGGTCATTTCCAAAATAATGTAAAGAAAATGAACAAATACATTACTCAGGGTGTGTTTCTGCCACATTATTTTGAAAGAATGCGTTTTGCAATAGTAGATTGATGGAGAATGTATGCTTGAAAAAGAAGAAAAAATTATTAATGAGATGAAAAATATTATTTTATTGAAAAATGTGTACTTAAAAATGAGTAAAAGAATGAGAACGAAAATTTTAATGTGGCTCAAACCGGGGTTCAACTAGAAAAAGATCTTGAGTAAATGATGTCTTCAATTCTGTAGAAAAGATTATAAGTACACAATTCTGCAGCCATTTTGAGTGATTCATTTTTGTAGTTTTCTTTTATACTCTATCAAGATTGACATGCATATAAAAACGTCAGAACATTATGGGAACATGTGACGTTTGAGAAAGGGTTTGTGGGGGTGAAAAGAGTTTGTGGTCCAATAACGATAATAACTGCCAACCTTAAGCATCACAGTTTATGGAGAAATTAAAGAAATACAGAAGGAAAAGTGAAGAAAAAAGAGTAAAATGACTAACTTCAATTTGGAGGTTTCGAAAATCAAAAATAAAGAGCCCAAAAAATATATATTAGGAAGTAGCCACCCAAAATGCAGGTTTCCAATTACACAATCCTTTAGTACCATGTCCACCTTCATTGCACCTGGTAAGCCTCTGATTTTTCTCCATTTCAATTTCTACATCCATAGCCTCAGTCGGTTTTACATAACATTCATCATCAACATCATCGTCGTCATCTTGTTCTGATACATTTTTTTCATTTTCTAGCTCATGATCTCCATCATTTGCATCGTTTTTTATTTTATCATCTAATTGGTAGTCAGCTTCGGTTTCTTCTTCCGTGATCATTATACGATCCGAATCAAATTTTGCGTCATAATCTTGGACAAATGACAGCCTGAGGCGGCCGTGGCTTCTTTATCGACTGCCTTGATGATTAGCCTTCCATCTTCGCGGCGAGCCCTTATTTGGAGAGAACTCGATCTGCTCATCGTTGTCAAGGGCGGTGGAAAACTGTGACAACAAGTCGTCATCTTATTAGTTCTTGAAGATTTCATTTGTAGATGCGCCTTTTGATTTTGCTGATTCATTGGAGATGAAGTTTCACACTGCGAACTGAATGTGTCTAGTGAGAAAATACAGGTGCTGCCTGTGATACATTCAGTACCTGTTTCACTTCCCAAATTTTCAGTACAAAGATCTAGGCTTTTCCCAGTTAGTTTTGGAAATGAAGATTTTCTATGAACATATGAGTTTTCCTTTTCCATTGCTTCTTTAGGACACGTTGGAATCTTGGAAAGGCTCTGAAGGAAACTCCAACTGCCAATTTCAAGATTTTCACTTTTTCTTTGATCGCTTCTTGAGCTGCAGGAGCCCTCGCCCACGTCTACCTTCGTCGGTGCAGGCGCCATTTTCATCTTTAGGATTGTTGTCTCTGTCGCTTGAGACTCAAAACATGATACCAGACTTTGATAAACTACTGTCGACATGGAAAATTAGGCCTAAATATGATCGACACTTCAATGAAAAATTAGAGAATTTATGGGTTGAGGGAGAGGAAGAACAAATATATTTATATATATAGACAGAGAGACGATGAGGAGAAGTGGAGAGAAGACTGATGAGGAACAAGGAAGGGTTGGGTGTGAATTTGTAGTGTCCAAAAGTAGATGTATTGAGAGATCTTTTGTTTTTTGTGTGTGTGGTGTATATTGTAGGGGCCAAGGGAAAGGGTTTGCTTTTTGCACCACTTGGATTATACAAATATTATTCTGTCACACACTAGAAAAGAAAAGAAAATATTTTCTATTTTCAATGACTAGAGAAATTGGTTTACCAGCAAATTTAGTCATTATCGTAAATAAGCTCGAGTGGATAAAAAAAATGTTATGATGAGTATGTGTCCTCGTGTTCAATTAATTCACATATGTAGCATAAGGGCGGACAGATGGATTTTAGCTAGGGTCGGGCCACAATGTTACCAGCATTGTTGTTCCTTCTACTTCCACGGCATACTAAGTGATTGTTTTACCTCATTAATTTATTTTATAATTTGTTACATGATCATTTTTAACTACATATTCACGCAATAAAATATTTTATACATATATCAAAAACATTTCTTTACTTTTTTTAACCATATATTCTTCTAAAAATTACCATTCAAAACTCTTTTTTTTCTACAATATTGACTGTCAAACAGGCTATAATTAATGTGTATGCATCAACTGATTGACTAAAATAATAAGGTCACATGCAGATGTGAAAGTTACCAATTCAACTTTAAAATCACATAATATATGAATAACGCGGAATTAAATTTACCAATTAAAAGCAACAAGTTACTTTTTATTTGTTTTAGATGTTTAGTCAATCAAGTCAAGTTATCATATGTTGAATTGTCGCAATAAATAATTAAAGCAGTAAATAATACAAAATTTGATGACGAAGAAAACGTTTAACTAGGTAAAAACTCCGGGACTGAACCAATAGTTTCTATTATAGACAATAAAAACTTAGAGTATGATACAACCTAAAAAACTCACTAGACTCACTGATTTAATTAGTTCTTACAATCTTCAACACCCGTTGGAACGTAGTTCAGTCACGTTTGCTCCTGATCTTCTAAAATTGTCTATCTCTTGTGGAATACCATGACAAAGAAAACCTTTAACTAGATAAAAATTTTAGGACTGAGCCAATAATTTCTATTATAGACAATAAGAACTTACAATACAATACAACCTAGAAAACTCACTAGACCTTGCCGATTTAGTTCCTACAATCTCCAAGACCCGTTGGAACGTGCTTCAGTAACGCTTGCTCCTGATCTTCTAGAATTGTCTATGCTAAGTACTTCACATCAACCTAAATAAAGTAATGAAAAATATGCTACAACACAACAATTAAACTCTTACTTAATAAAAACACATATGTTCGAGTAAACCATATATCATGTTGTAGTAAAGAATTTCCTCCTTATTTTTTTAATTTTCTCTTTTTTTTTTATTATAATAATAAAAAAATCAAACTATCTAAGCAATAATGAATGAATGACAAATAATAAGTATAAGCATGCATCAAAAGTATCTAATCAATTAAGTACACAAACACTCTTACCTTTAAAATCACGGTGATCAATTTTTAAATTTTTTAGATCACTCTTTTTTTCATCCAAACTTGACTAGTGAAAGACTTATCCCGAGTCAAATCTGTCATAAACTTGTTCGAATGCCTCACTTGATTAGTAAGAAAGTCAATTCGACCATTAAAATCCCGATTTTTAACTCTAGTGAAATTTTAATTTCCATTTCTATTTAGGAATTTATGACACCAATGCCTTATATGTCATAACTCACCGTAATTGAAACACATAGGGATAAACCTAGGTCCAAAGTTATGTAGTCACTGATATCTATTCCTAGATTGGTAGGTTTTATGTTGTCTAGTAGGCCTTTGTCCTATGATACCCTTATTCTTGAGTTCAGAATTAGAAACATATATAGGCTGGTGGTTGGCAGGAATAAAAATGGTTTTGGAAGTAGGAGCCCTTTTATGACCAGTCTGATTATATCCTAGGTCTCCATTGTTCTCGACAGGTTTGTTCAATCCTAAAAGACATTCCAATTTTTGAGATCCACTAAAGAAATCAAGAAGTTGAGACTTAGAATATTCAAGTTTGCTTTCCTATTTTCAATGGTAAACTCATTAAATTTCATAGAGAACTTCTCAAGTTCGCTTGTAAGATCTTTAATCTTAGACTATTGGGATCGATTTACAGTTTCTAATTTGTTAAGGCATAAGGTAGACTCCTGAAGGTCAGCTATAAGTTTCTTTCTAATTAGCTCAAGTTCATTGACCCTCTTAATCTTACGACTCTCTTCAAATAATTTTTGATAAGCTTCATGAATTTCATCCTCATCTTTAGAATCTTCCTTATATTGCTCACCACTATCTACTTCATCAACCTTTTCATTGTCCTTATCAGATTCACTTCTAAACCAAGAAGTAAATGCTACAAACTTCTCACTCTCCTCATGTGTAAACATCTCACTTTGATTATCCGAGCTAGACTCGTCGTTAGTGAGAGTTGTATTCATAGCTTTACCTTGATTTCTCTTACCATTAGGGCACTCACTGGAATCACATCTATTCTCTCTTTAGTCTTCTTCTTATTTCTAAACATTTTTGAAAATTCTTAACAAAGCATGTTATTTCCTCATCATTAAGTGATTTCGAATCAGATATATCATATTCTTCTTCCTTAACAGTGTTCAAGGATATAGACTTATTCTTTTAAGTTGAGATATGACGAGTTCATAAGTTTGGAGAGATTCAACCAATTCTTCAATCTTAATAGTATCTAGATCTTTGCTCTCCTCGATAGCCGTAACTTTAGGCCTAAATCTTGGGTAATGATCTCAAGATTTTTTTTTTACAATATTAGACTCAGGAATTCTCTCACTTAGGTTAAAACTAGAATTAACTATGTCATTCAAGCTCGCATAGAAGTTATCGAATGTCTCATCATCCTTCATTCTAATTTCTTCAAACCTAGTGGTCAACATCTATAACTTAGAATTCTTAATAGCCTAAGTTTTTTCATGTGTGGTCTGTAAAATAGCTCAAACCTCTTTAGTTACCTCACACATAGACGCACGCCTAATTCTTCAGGAGATATTCCATAAATAGAGCATGAAGTACTTTACTTCAAATTACACTCATATAAATCTTTCTTATACCAAGTTGAAATATCAATAAGTGTAACTACACCTATAACTATGGTAGATGGGGGTGGTCCAACCATTCACTACGCTCAACCAAATATGCTCATCCATCGATTTCAGGAAGGCTCTCATTTTAACTTTTCAATAGGCATAATTACTGCCATAAAAATTCAGACAATGAACTTTCATCTAGAAAAACTAGGGTTATGAATCAAATTTTGGCTCTGATACCACTAGAAAGTTACTAGTTCAATCTTAAAATCACCTAATAGGTAAATAACGTGGAACTAAATTTATCAACTAAAAGCAATAAGTCACTTTTTAATTGTTCTAGAAGTTTAGTCAATCAAGTCAAGTTATCCTATTTGAATTGTCGCAATAAATAATTAAAACAGTAAATAACACAAGATTTGATGTCGGAGAAAACTCTTAAATGGGTTAAAAACTCTGGGACCAAACAAGTAGTTTTACTATAGACAATAAGAATTTACAGTTGATCGACCTAGAATCTCACTAAACTCGTCGATCTAGCTAATTCCTTCAATCTCCAAGACCCGTTGGAACGTGCTTCATGCACTCCTGCTCCCAATCTCCTAGAATTGTCTATCTCATGTGGAACACCAAGAACGCCTCGTTCCTGTACTCTTCCTTTGCTTTTGGTCCAACCTCCCTTAATCTTCAGCAACTTCTGAAAGTTATTGAGAAAGTACATTCCCGATGATATCTAGGAAATGAGTGTTTTGAATTATAAGAATTCGATGTTTTTCTCAAACTTGTGGTTGATTGATATCAAGAATCAAAATGTTAATCTAAATATTTGGATGTATTCTTGAATCTTGAAATAATGATATAGGGAAGTAAAACAATGATCAACCACCCGCAAAAACGTACCATGCATTGAATATTTATTTATAATAGGAGGAGTTTATGTAATACATGATAGATAAAACTCTTGAAAAATGCAAATTAGGGTTTCTCGTAAAACACCGTTGATTGAGCGTCGGCTAGCGAGAGGTGCATCGCTCGAGCGAGAGCCTTGGACGCTCGAGCATCAGCTAGACGACGGCTAACGTAAATTCGACGGTTCTTTCTTCTTGTTCATACTTGAACTCAAAGAATCCTAATTCATTTATACAACTCTCCAAAGACTCATTAACTTTTACAATTCTTTTGTAACAATCCTATTTTTTTACTATAATCCTTTTTGTCTAAAGAAATGTCAATACTGTAAGTGTTATGCCCTAAGTCCAATCAACTTTGGACATAAACACTTTTAATGTATATATAACCGATGCATATTTATGGCAACATCTATTATTTAATTAATTAGAATATTAATTCGATTAAATAATAGAATCCGTATATTC
>CAIGRO010304628.1:0-18581 GCA_903798355.1 Fraxinus baroniana | reverse complement strand
TTTCTTTGGCGTTTCTCTTGCTTTGTTCCCTATCTTTGTCTATTGATTTTCGCCTACAGAATAATCGCTATTCTGCCCGACGTTAGATTTCAAAAGTGGGAATAGCTACACAAATAAAAAATATCGCTCAGATTCAGCCAAGCTAACTGTTTTTTATTTAATAACACAAAATTTCTATGTTCTTCCAAATTATACCTCATAAAAAATAAAGGCATTATTCTCTTTCTTGATTTTTTTTTAAAAAAGATCAAACAATTTTAACTAATGTGCCGAAGGATTCCACCTCATGTCGCTAGATCTCCTTCCAAACTTTTGCGTCAATACTGCTAATGAAACAATGGTTCCCTTTCGCTCAGGAATATACTGGTTAATCTCAGCAAATGCCTCCCTTACGCAAGCACCATCAAATCAATATATTTTGACATGTCCATATCCTTCTTACACATCCGAGGTAACAAGCAAAACCAAATTGGTGTTCAAAATCCCAAACATCGAAAAAAAGAAAAATTCCTCATAGACACGTGAAATCAAAATAAAAATAGATAAAAGAATCAAATAAAAACCAACAATTTCACCACTAATTTCAAAAAGAAAACAATGTTTCCATCCACCATTCCACCTCGTCCACAACCAATCAACTTTATTATGATAAACATGACCTTCAATAGCCAATCAAAATCATTTACCCATAAAAAGTAGCACATATTTTCAATTCCTCACACCAAAAACCTTACTTTGATCGTAAAGTATAGAAACCTTTCAAACGTTGGAGATAAACATGGAGTACCGATGAGGGTGCATTTATGAAATTGTTAAATTACCTGGGTTTGGAAAGGGAACAAAGCGGCAACGGGGACGGCGATCGATGACTCAAATAGTGGTTAGGTGACTTGAGAGAATTTTAAGAAATTTAAAAAGGGGAATCAGAAAAGGGCAGATGGCTGATTGAACAAATGATTGCTAATTGAACGGTTGCTAATTGAGTGGCTGGAAGAATAAGGGAAGGGCTTGACTGAAAGGATAAGAGAGAAGCGTAGAAAAAAGAGTGAAAATGTGGAGAAGAAATAAATAAAGAAAAGGAAAAGAAAAAGAAAGGAAAGGAAAATATGGGAGAAGAAAGAAAGAAAAGAAAAATAAAAGAAATTTCCATTTTTTACTGCATGCCAATATGTATGCCGTAAATATTCAGCTTTTATGATGTGCCCAAAATGTATGCCGTAAATACTTTAAGTAATTAAATTATTACGGCACACATTTAATGCATGCTGTAAAAGGTCTATTTTTACGGCATGTTTCACATGCACGCCATAAACCAATACCGTAAAAAACTATTTTTGTTGTAGTGAACATTCTCAATTTTATCAATGCTACTTGAATCAAGTCATATATTTTAACTTCTAAAGACACTTTTCCCAAACAATACCAAATCGATATATAAGGGTGTCAAACTATCCTCTCATCACTCATATTGCTCTCTTGCATTTCCAATATTTTTTTCAAATGTTAATTAAACAAGTGGTTTTAAGCTTACTTTAATCATCAACTCAGCTATTCTCCAACCCTTCTTATGGCCAATAGTTAGCTAGAAAGTAGTGCATCTTTTGTTTTATGCACTTGTTTTTATCATATTTCCTTATCAAAAAAAGACAACATGCATATAATACCAGAAGTGCTAGAGCACCAATCTATGTAGTATTATATGATATATTTAATTAAATTAAATTATATAATTTATTTAATTGTACATTTCATTTAATTTAACTAGTGTTGTAATACCAATGCTGTTAAATATCAGTAGTCTTATATAAAATGCTATAAACTAGTTGTTTCAACGTTGGCCAATGGGTACATGTCATGGGTATTTGCTAGGGTGTGCATTACCAGGGCCGATGTGGCCCTAGTAAAGCAGAGTCCATAGAAAATAGAATTTCAAAAAAGTTAAAAAAAAAAAGTAGACTATGGTATTACTCGTACTCAAGATCATGATGAAGTAATGTCGAGTTAATTAACAAAATTGGAAGAAGGTACATATTTTTCCAAGTGAGGGAGTTTTGTTGAATTGACACATTTGTTATGATGATATATTTTTTTCCCCATAATCATTACTTTGTATATTTATGCCCTATTTGACATACATTTTTTCAAAACTCATTTTAAATCACACATTCTTCAATAAAATAATATTTTTCATCACATCAATAACTTTTCCTTACTATTTAATAACATATTTCCCTTTATATCACTATTTAAAATGCATTATTTCTTCAATAATATTTATCAAAAACACCTTCAGTATAAAAGAGAACATATGAACTGTACATTTTTTTTTTCATCAAATGATTAAATGATGCAAATTCCATTCCCACTAAATGCTTACATAGTCATTAGACCCGACTCGGAACCGATCTGGACAAGGTACTGGGTCTCGGATTACGGTGAGTCAATGGTCAGATCAGTCAATGGTCAGATCGGTGAGTCATCGCATAAATATCTATAAACAAAATAAAGTATAAAATTTTTTAGGCAAAATTATGTATTTTTTAATTATTTTTCACTAATTNACCGATCTGGACAAGGTACTGGGTCTCGGATTACGGTGAGTCAATGGTCAGATCAGTCAATGGTCAGATCGGTGAGTCATCGCATAAATATCTATAAACAAAATAAAGTATAAAATTTTTTAGGCAAAATTATGTATTTTTTAATTATTTTTCACTAATTATTTAGATCTATAAAATAAAGTAAAAAACTTGACCAAAGTTTTTATGAAAATACTTTTAGAAAACATATATATGATTCATTAGATACATATAATTTATTGAACATAAAAAATATTGAATTACTCTACAACTCCAATGGTGAGAAGCTAATTATTTTACTTGGGAGTCCAAAGTTTAATTCCTTGGACCCTAAAATTTTAAAAGGCAATTTTGAAACTCGGTAAATCAGTCGGGTTAACTCGGTCAAAGACGATTTTTGACCTAGTCATGTGTATTCCTATTAAATTAATCTACTCGGCTCGAGCAAGGCCAGGTATCCAGTTTTCCGGCCCAACCGGCTGATTTGGGCCAAATTTTATAAATATGCTTATGTCCTTTTCTTCTACATATTTGATTACAATCTATGATGAATACTACCGGTGAAATATTAAGGCTTTGCTAGAAGTACACGGGGGAGTACATAAGTGTATCCATAATGGACACCCGACGCTCCCTATGTACAAGAAGATTAATCCGAAATATTATATACTAATTTTCAAAAACTACTTAATTATTTTATTGAAAAGGTGTGTTATTTGAAGAGCTTTCCTATACTCCAAAAGCGTTTATAGGAGGGCAAAACTAATTTTCGAAAAGTTGGATTCAGGTCAACATAGAGGTGTCAATCCGGGTGGTTCGGGCCCGGTCGGCCCGCCAACATATAAGTCCAGTAACGGCACGCGTGAAAAAAAGTCCCCCTTATCCGGGTCGAGCCCATGCAGGTCACGAGTCACGGTTTGTTCCGGTTTGGCCCGTATAATTGTATAAATAAAATTATAAAAATATAGAATTTTTCATATTTATAGGAATTTTTTTTTTAAAAATGTAAACTAAGAATTGAACAAAATGATAAATTCATATTTATACCAAGAAATGTTTTACATGAATTATTTATAATTTTGAAAATTAATATTACATGAATTATTTATAACTTTGAAAAATTAAATTTATCTTAAACAAATAACAATTAAATGCATTTCTAATTAATATTATCAAATATTTATAGTATAAGTACATCCCAACTAGGTTGGTACCTAATTTTACTATAATTTATAGTTTAAGTATATCTCAATTAAGTTGGCACCTACTTAATTATAATATTTAAATTTTTTTTTATTTTTTTCACGGGTCACGGTTAATCGTGGCCAGTGAAGGTGCAACCCATGAAACCCGCGGTCTCGGGTCGATCCGGATCGATTTTCACGGGTCTGGTCGGCCCGTCGTCTTGACACCTCTAGGTCAACAAGTGTTTATTCACCTAAAAAATTGCATTTTAAAATATCATTTTATCTTAATTTTATTTTTATTTATCCTTTTAAGTTGTTATTTGCTTTGCTTTATTGATGAAGCGACAAATGGTTAAATATAGGTCATTTATTGGTGTGCCAAATATATAATGGAAAGTATACATTACGTGATAAGATTTTGATAAACATAACAGACTAAAGTGAAATTTTGAGATAATATTATGAATTGAGATTTTTTTGTTGAAATTTTATGAAACTTTAAACTTGTAAAATTAGAAAATCTATTTGCTTAATTATCAGATCCTCCATGTCAAATCATCAAGAAAATTAATAATGCAGAACATACCTTAATTTTTTGAGAATAATTTTTTATTACTGGATTTTGATTACGGATCTTGAATCTTGATTCTTTGATTCTGATCTTGATTTTGCTTTTTTGCTCCATTTTTAATCTTGATTGTCTCGTTTTTAGATTTAATTGCTCCTATCATTCTTCTTGATTGTGGATTTTGGATCTTCCTCTTCAATATAATTTCTCTTGTATTCTTCTGTAGATGAGATGATACAAAGAATGAGAAGTTGCATATGAATTGATGACCATAACCATATATATAGTTTTCATATGTATTTGGCCCATCGTCAAATACAACTCTAATAGATTCGGTCTCTACACATATAATCCGACTCACACTTTATTTAGATGTTCTAAGTCCAACAATTTAATTCTTTATTAGATTACTTTAATTGGGCTCAACTCTAAGATAACTTTATACACAATTAATTATTTATGTAGGCCCACAATGACAAATTAATAAACCTAACAATCTCCCACTTGGGTAACATATACTACCTTATAAATGTGTAAAACCTTATGATGTCAAAACTTTTGCTATTATAACCAAAAGTATCTCCGAACAATCTTTTTGATTGATTATATCAATATAGGACTAATGCGGTTTTCGTTACAAATATTATAACTAAATTCTCAATAGTCACGTATATCAACACAATCAAATGACACAGATAAAGTGTGGATGTGTATTATGAAAATTATATGTAATGTGATCCAAACGGACCTATTTCCAACTGATCATGCCTTATTCTTTAATGAGATCAACCATACATTTTAGTCAAAGTGGAACTGAATTGAATACTTTATTTCTGAAATAAATTGAATATCTATGGATAAAAAATATGTGTCTAAAATAGACAACATCCGAATACAAACTCCTACTAAATTGGCATATCATCAAAAGTTGAAATACCCATGTGAGTATTATGTTCATGAAAGACCTTGGGTAGTAGCCATTTAGTAAATGAATCCATAATTATGGAGTTTGTTCTAATATGCTTTATAGAAACCTAACCACTTTGAATTCTTTCCTTGACAGCTAGAAACTTAATGTCTATAAACTTTGATATTATTAGGCTCATGTTGGAGAACAAGACTACTATTGTCACAAAATAACTAAAGCGATCTTTCAAATCAATCCAAAATATGTAGCCTAGTGACAATTGTTACGCCTCACCTCTGAGGCTCAAAATAAGGATGCTACGTAATGAATCACATACGCAGAAAGTCAACGAGAAAGTCAAAGGTAGACTCAAAAGGTCAAAGTATGAAAGAAGTTAAGTAAACTGAAGTCCTCTCGTCAAATGGTTGAAGTCCATGTTGAGCCACTACCTTAAGGATGAGGTACTACAACGTAGGATGAGGCTTTTTAACTCGTCCGAAGCACATGATACCGGCACTATTTGCTGCAAATAGAATTGGAGATCTCTTAAAAATGATTGTTGTAACACTTTAATAAAGTTTGTCAGTATGTCAGCCTATTGTATAGGGCGACTGAACCTTTATCAATGTATTAAATTATGAGTAGATAGTGATGTGAAACCCCAATTTGGGAAATGAGGTCATGTAGTTCTGATCCAACGATCACCACATTGACCAAGGTAGTATAAATAGGTTCTCTTTGTAAGTAAGAAGGGGTTGGATTTCTAAACTAATATACATTCAAAATATAAACTTGAATTCTCAAGAATTTTATGTAAATTACATGTTTATTACGAAAGTTACAACACATAACAGAACAATTTTTTCTCATATTTTATATATCCTTCCACATATTCCCTTCATCATCATATAGATTAGTTTGGTTTCCGTCTGGCGATCGTTGTTAGCGTGATCGCTATTTGTTTTACACTAGAGCTTGAACAATTTTGTCTCTCGTCTTAAAGTACCTTCTGCGTCCCCATTCCCTCTTATAAACCACCGTTATTCTGGTAGAAACGTGTCAAAATCATACTTGATTTGGCAAAAGTGGGTCCAACATTTGTTGAGTTCATTTTCAGGGGTCAACAAATTGATACTGTCTGTGGGAATCCATACATTTGACCATGAAAATACCGGTGGAAGAAAGCTAGCCAAGAATATTTTAGCAAGAAAACTTCAAACCTGTGAAAAAGGAGAGTTCTTGAAGAAAGAACCGTTGGAAAATCCTAAATTCCAATATTTATTCAGTCCTTGAAGCAAGGAGAATTTGTTAAGAAAAGTGTTTGTGAAAAATGAGTTCAAATGACGAAAGTGCACCTCGAAGGACAAGGAAACACCCTGAAGAAGAGGAACCCTCACAAGCCACCCCAACTGTTCGCCCACGACCCCTATCACATAGGTGATGAGGGTCCAGAGGCGGAGACGAAGGCAAGGTCGCAGCCAGACTCACTAGAGAAACGACCACAATGACTACTAACATGAGAAATATAAGCTAGCAAAACATGGCCATGCATGAGATGTTGATGACATGCAGGGACAAGAGAGATACCCTATTCCTACATATGCAGTCCCTGAAAATGCATTTCATGACCCTCTGGGATATTACCACGAAGAAGGAGAAGTCCAAAGCCAAATGGCTGGATACCATCATATAAGGATAGAAGCCCCCGGGAAAGGGAGGTTAAAGTTGATACGTCAACCAATTATGCCTCGGAACGACCCTATGAGGTCCCGTTTAACTTTCAACCAAATTATAAGCTAGAAGACCGACCTCAAAGGTCAGTAAGCATCTTCGATATAATAAGCCCGGGTTGCTTAGAAATATGTCAGCTCATTTACTCCCTATGCCTAAAAATAGGCGGGCTCCTTCTTCTCTTCCCATGCATAGAAATATGCAACCGGGACCTCCTCGATATGAAAAACAAGTACCAGCATATCATGAGGGACATCGGATTCCTCTCCTAAAAAATAGACGAAAGAAGGGATTGGGCAATGAGTGAGGCAGGACCCTCCCTAACACCTCTCCAAATTTATCAGGAAAGGGACGAGGATTATGATGAGCCACAAAGGTCCTGTGATCTCGATGATGACGACGAACACTCACCATTCTCACAAGCCATAAGGAATACCCCAATGCCGAACCACTTCACATTCCCTAAAATTCCAAAGTATGATGGGAGAGGTGGCCCCTTTCAAGTTCATGTGTGTTTTGAACTCGTTGAGGTGCTTTGCGGGGCACCCCTCTTTTCATACTTTGGAATTTTAGGGAGTGTGAAGTGGTTCAACATTAAGGTATTCCTTATGGATTATGAGAATGGCGAGTGTTCGTCACAGGACCTTTGTGGCTCGTTAGAATCTTCGTCCGTATCTTGATGAATTTGGAGAGGTGGTAGGAAGGGTCCTGTCTCACTCTTCACCCGGTCCCTTATCTCTCGTCTATTACTGGGGGGAGGAATTCGAGGTCCCTCGTGATATGCTGGTGCTTGTTCTTCATATCGAGGAGGTCCCAGTTGCATATTTCTATGTACAGAAGGAGAAAAAGCCCGCCTATTTCTAGGAATAGAGGGTGAATGAGCCCGCCTATTTCTAGGCAATCCAGGTCTTATTCTATTAAAGACACTGGCTGACCTTTGAAGTCGATCTTCTAGCTCAAAATTTGGTGGAAAGTTAAATGAGGGCCTTATAGGGTCATTTCGAGGCATAATTGGTTGACGTATTGACTTCAATCTCCCTTTCTTTGGGGATGGGGAGGGGGAGGGGGAGGGGGGGGCTTCCATCCTTCTGTGATGGTATTCACTTATTTGGCTTTGGACTTCTCCTTCTTCGTGGTAATATCCCTGAGGGTCATGGAATACATTTTCAGGGGCTACATATGTAGGAATAGGGTATTCCCATTGTCCGTGAATGTTCATCAACATCTCATGCATGGCCATGTTTGGTTGGGTTATATTTCTCATGTTAGCAGCCTGGCTGCGACCTTGCCTTCGCCTCTGGACTCTCCTCGCCTACGTGGTGGGGGTCGTGGGTGAACAGTGGACAGTTTGTGAGGGTTCCCATTCTTCAAGATGTTTCATTATCCTTCGAGGTATACTTTCATCATTTGAACTCATTTTTTCACAAAAACTTTTCTTAACAGAATTTTCCTTTCTTCAAGGACTAAATAAGTATTAGATTTTAGGATTTTCTGACGGTTCTTTCTTCAAGAACTCTCCTTTTTCAAGGGTTGGAAGTTTCCTTGCCAAACTATTCCCGGCTAGCTTTCTTTCACAGGTGTTTTCGTGGTCAAATGTATGGATTCCCACAGATGACGCCAATCCATAGCTATGCCTCACCTCTGAGGCTCAAAATAAGGATGCCATATAGGTAGAAAGTCAACCAGAAAGTCAAAGGTAGACTCACAAGGTCGAAGTATGAAATAAGTTAAACAAACCGAAGTCCTCTTGTCAAACGGTCGAAGTCTATATTGAGCCACTGCCTCAAGGACGAGGCACTACAACGTAGGATGAAGCTCTCCGAGGCTCTTGAACTCGTCCGAAGCCCATGATACCGACGCTGTTTGCTGCAATAGATTTTGAGATCTCTTAGAAGTGATTGATGTAAAACTTTTAATAAAGTTTGTTAGTATGTCAGCCTATTGTATAGGGTAGCTGAACCTTTATCAATGTATTAAATTATAAGTAGACAGTGATGTGAAGCCCCAATTCAGGAGACGAGGCCACATGGTTCTGATCCAACGATCACTAGTCGGCCAATGCAGTATAAATAGGTTCTCTTTGTAAGTAAGAAAGTTAGATTTCTGAACAAATATACATTCAAAATATAAACTTGAACTCTAAAGAATTTTATGCAAACTACATGTTTTTTATGAAAGTTGCAATACATAACACAACAATTTGTTCTCATATCTTATCTATCCTTCAACATATTTCCTTTAGTCATCATATAGATTGGTTTGGTTTTCGTCTGGCGATACGACCACTTTTTGTTTTACACCGCCAGAGCTTGAACATTTTTGTCTCTCGCCGCAAAGTGCCTCCCGCGTCCATTTCCTCATATCTACCACCATTATTTCGATAGAAACATGTTGGAATCGTACTTGATTCGGCAAGAATAGGCTCGTCATTTGTTGAGTTCGTTTTTAGGGGTCAACAACAAATTTTGCAGTCATATTCCATGATCAGAATCAGAATATCCAATGTTCTCCAATTGGTCTGATTTTCCTAAATGTGAGTATAATCCTTATTTATCTATAGATACCGAATAATCTAATGGCTGCTTTTCAAAAGTCTATTCTAGAGTTAATTAAATATCTATCTAGCATTCCAACAATGAATGTTGTATCCGGATGTCTGTAAACTTAAGTATACATTAAGTGAGTGTTTGTCACCCATTTTAATGGGAATAGAAATCTTGAAATAGTGATTGATGGGAGAATGTGTGGTGGAAAAGTGGTGAAAAGTTTTATATTTATGTGTAATATTATTTATTTGGAGAATATGTGGTTGAAATGAAGAAAAAAAATATTAAAGAGAATGGGTGTCAAACAAGGGCTAAATTCTCAACTGCTGAAGCACATGAAATTTCCTATATTTTTTCTTTATTTAAATTTATCCTTGGAGTATTAATTGAGATTAAACTTGTCTCTCTTAACAATAGGGGTATCACCTGATTTATATATCTGCATCCCTAAGAACTTTATTGATATAACTATTTTGTGATAGCCAAAAAATAACCTAAGATCGATCCATGTGTATCTATATCCTTAATACAAAAGAGACGTTACTAAGATTTTTAATTTCAAAATTCTACAATAGAAATCTCTTGGTTTCATGCAATAAACTTGTATCATTGCAGGCAAGAAGTATGCCATTGGCATACAATACCAAAAAATATGCTTACTCCTACTGAACTAGTGATATATACAATCATCAATTAAATTCATCTCAAAATCAAATGATATAATTATTTGATGAAATTTGTGGTACCATTACGGGAAATCAGCTTAAGCCCATAGATGTATTTACTTAATTTGTAAACCATTTAACATAGCTGAACATCAAAATGTGTCAAAAATGTCAAAATTGTTCTAAAAGAGTCTTTCATAGAAACCGGAGAAAAAGTCTCTTTAATGTCAATACCTTCTTTTTGAGTAAAGTCATTTACAACAAGATGAGCCCCATATCTCTCTACATCACACTCCGAATCCTTTTTGATTTTAAATATCCAATTACACCCAATTTGTTTCGCACATTCAGGCAATAGGATAAATTCACAAACATCTTATTACTTATAGATTTTTCTCTTTATGCATGACATCAATTCACTCTTTAGAATTATTCCTTTGCATGTCTTGATGAAAGTTGATTGATCAATTCTTATTCCATCAATCCATGCTGTTGATCCCAAAAAATGAGCTCAACAGATATTGAGCCCACCTTACCACGTCAAGTACGATCCGACACGTTTCTACCGGAACAAGAACGGTAGCCAAATTAGAAAGGATGCGGGAGGCACTTTTCGACAAGAGACGGTGACGTTCGGACTCTGGCTATTATGTTTCGACAGTAATCGCACTATCAACAAATGTCGGGCAGACATCCCAAAATAAATCTCTCTTTTATGTTAAGGAATATGTGGAAGGATAGATATAGAAAAATGGTTTTTTTTATATTGGAATCCTGATGTTTGCCATTTGTGTTGCAAAATATGTAAAGAACAATCTTTGTAAATCTTGCTCCCTCTTCGTATTTTCACGAGAACGGTGATATATGTGTTTCATTGTATCATTACAAAGATGTCAACCCTTTTTCCATACAAAGATAGGCTATTTATACTATCATGGCTGACGTGGTGATCGTTGGATCAAAACCACATGGCCTAATCTCATGGACTGAAGCCTCACATCACTGTCTACTCTTACAATTAATACTTGACACAGGGTCAGTCGTTCTATTTAGTAGGTTGACATAGTGACATACTTTATTACAAAGATTAACATCAATCACTTCATGGATATTCAAATCTTCAGTGTAGGCCAGGGTCAGCATTGGCTTGAAGACCTCTAGTGGCATAGAACTTCGGACATCTTGGAGAAACATCTACTTCAGACTTCAGAGCTTCAGTGCTTCATGTGGGGTGAAGGAGTTTGGCAACAACATCTGCTTCAGTATGAAGGGACCTCGAAAGATTGCTTCTTTCTTTTATTTTGACTTTGTTAGCTCTTCCTTTGACCTCCGTGCTGGTTTCCTGCCCATGTAGACTCACTGTCCACATGGCTATCCACGTAGATATGATGCTTACGTGGCTATCCATGTGGCGATCTGACCTGGGACTTTGGAACTGGGGAATAACAATAGTCTCCCAAGTCTATGCATGATTATTCATGTAATGCATGGAATTCAAGTATTGTGTGATTCTTTGGAAAGAAAGATATTCTTATAGGGATTCGTCCCCTAATATCTGAGGTTCTCTCTTATATCTAAAATGCCTTCATAGATCCGAGTATCTTCTCAGAATCAAAGTGCATTCATTTATTTCAGAAGCTGATAGGGTTTGATGCTGGCAAATAGCCCCATATTGATAATTACGAGGGGTTTACTCTTTTTAAATGATTTTGAAAAACATGAGGCATTCTTAATCATGGCGCCTCAATGATTTGATGTCGTTGGTCATTTCCGAAAAAGCGAATAAAATGGTATAGCTTCCCATACATACAACCGTCATAACATTAAATGCACAATGATGATTGTTTCTCACGTTCCTCCATAAATTTCAAACGCACTAAGGCGAGTGTTGCTCACGTTCAGATCTGGGCCATTGATGACGAAGCGCTTGACGTACTAGCCGGCTTAGATTGAAGCTTATGACTGGATGGTCAGATGGTCCGGATCGAGATCCAATGGCTGAGGTTAAGCATGTTTGCCTATAAAAGGGCATAGTTTTCAGAAGGAATTTTTCTACTTTTGCACGAATTTATGTTCTAACATTCTCTCGAAATTTCTTCAATTCTCCAAGCATTTCTCAGGATCTTTTCAAGTTTAAATCGAAGCTTCTCTAAGTGTTTCTCTGTTGACTTTCTCTTCTTCTCCATTTTCTAATTTTTTTTGTTTGGGAAACTTGTAAGTGTATTCGCTCTGCTTCTTGAAAAAATTTCTTTGATTGAGGTATCTGCATCAATTCGAACCGCTCAAATGAAGGGATGAAGCTCATCACCAGTTTTAAGTATGCCACCATAGATTTGTCCCTGGCAGAAAAGTTTCCATGCACTTAACTAACCACTAGCTAGGAGTCACTGCTGATTATGAGCCTTTTTACTTGCATTTCTTTTGCCAGTCTTAGCCCAGCTAGGAGGACTTCATATTCAGCTACATTATTGGTGGCCTTAAAGCCAAACCACACAACATAATCTAGCTCATGGCTTCCGGGCATGTATCTCTAGATGACCCATCAACTGAGAGTTTCCATGTTTGAGGTTCGAAAGGCTCCATTTGCTCTTCAACTTCTGGAACAGGGGTAAATTCAGCCACAAAATCAGTTAGGGCTTGCGCTTTGATGGCTAGCCTTGGTTTACCTTGGTTTGTAAGTGATGTCGAACTCATTAAGTTCAATAGCCCATTTAAGTAACCTCCCCGAGGCATCTGGCTTCTGAAGCACTTTTTTAAGGGGGTAATTCATTAGCACCTGGATGCTGTGGGCCTGAAAATCTGGCCTCAACTTCTTCGAAGTAGTTACTAAGGAGAGGGCTAGCTTTTCCATGTTTGGATATCAAGTTTCAACTACTAAAAGTCCCTTGTTAACATAGTAAATCGACAGCTGGTGGTTGTTTTCTTCTCTTATTAGAACTGAGCTTAAGGCCTCAGAGGTTACTACCGAGTAGAAATGCAGCAACTCATGGTCCTTGGTTTGGAAAGGAGAGGTGCCTGACCCAAGTACTTCTTCGGCTCTTGTAGGGCCACCTCGCATTTCTCTATCCATTGAAACTTGTTTCTTCCCTTGAGGACTTTGAAAAAGAGTAGGTATTTGTTTGTTGCCTTAGAAATAAAATGATTTAGGGCTGCAACTCGTCGAGTGAGGCTCTGCACCACTTTTGGCTTTTGAAGGGACCTCATTTCAATCAAAGCTTTGACCTTTTCAGGGTTCGCTTCGATGCTTTTTGGTTAACAATATAATTCGGGAATTTGCCCGATGATATACCAAAAGTACACTTTAAAGGACTGAGTTTCATTTGGTACCTTCGTAAAATCTGGAATGTCTTATTGAGGTGGGTGACATGATCCTTTTCCTTTAAGCTTTTCAATAACATTTTATCCACGTAGACTTCCATGATTTTCCCAATGAGGTTGGCAAATATCTTGTTAACCAACCTTTGGTAAGTTGCCCTAATATTTTTCAATCCAAAGGGCATGGTCTTGTAGCAATAAAGCCATTTATCTGTGATGAAGGAGGTATGCTCCTCATCCGGTGGGAGCATGTGGATTTGGTTATAACATGAGTAGGCATCCATGAAGCTAAGAAGTTCATGCCCAGTAGTTGAATCCACGACTTGGTCTATCTTGGAAAGTGGGAAGCCGTCCTTGGGACATGCTTGGTTTAAATTTGAAAAATCTATGCACACCCTCCACTTTCCGTTGTATTTATTTACCAACACTGGGTTGGAGACCCACTTCGGATACACAGATTCTCTTATGAACCCATTGTCAATCAATTTCTTAACCTCATCTTTAAGGGCCTCATACCTTTTTGGGTTAAGGGCTCTCCTCTTTTGCCTATGAGCTGTAGCCTTTGGATCGATGTTCAAGTGGTGGCAGTTGATCTTTGGATCAATGCCTACCATGTCGCCATGTGTCCAAGTAAAAACATCAAGGTTTTTGAGCAAAAAGTTTTTCAACTCCTCCTTCATTTTAGGTGGCAAGTTGCTCCCACATGCAAGCATTTCGATGGATCTACAGGGTCAGCTGGGAATGTCTCCAATTCTTCCATAGGGGCTGCCTAAGGCTCACAGTCAACAATGTGAGGAGCCAGTTCTTCCAAGCAAACTACTTTTTCAACAGCTTTCCTTTCTTCAAGGGCTTGTATGGTCTCAAAGTTACCTCCTTCTTCAGGGGTCTCGACCATGATGACATCTTTCCCTTGTTTAGAGACAATTTCTTATTTGGGGAGGTGCTTATGTCTACGTCAGTCAAACAGGAAACTGTGTGTTCTAAAATGGTAAAGTTAATCCTGCAGTGGACTAAACCTGATTCAATGACATTGGTAGTTCTTGGTTCAGCTTTCCTTAAAGAATTGGAGTAGCACTCTCTAGCTCTTCGTTGGTCACCTCAGATTGTGGCAATGTCACTCTCAGTTGAAAACTTCATGTACAAGTGATGAATTGAGGTAACTGCCCATAACTCCTTTAAGGTGGGTCTTTCAAGTACCCCATGGTAAGCAGATCGGTTGTCAAGTACTAGGAACTCCATGAAATGGCGAGCAATCAAAGGTTCTGTCCCCATCTCTATTGCTAGAGTGATTTTACTGCTTAGGATGATGCTGTCTCTCGTAATGCCATAAAGGGAGAACTTATTGGGATTAGCTCGTGATCAATTCTCATTTATCAAAAGTGGTACCAAATATGATGTTGACCGAGCTTCCATTATCCACTAACATTCTTTTCAAGCCATTGCGGGCCACTACAGGCTTTACCACTAGGGTGTCATAGTGTGGATAATGTATTCCCACCGTATCCTCATGTGTGAATGTGAGTGGCAGAATTGCTCTCCTAGTTGAAGACTAATTTACTATGTAGCTCGTCGTGGGTGGGTCACTTGCCTCCCTAGCATAATTCCTTTGTGAATTTCTGGATTCCCTACCCACATGAGGGCCTCCAATGATTATGTCAATTTCCCTAATGGGCTCCTACTTGTTGTTAGGTGGGGGACTTCGTCTTTGCCTCTGACCCTCTATAGGTCTTTCAGTGTCATTTTTCCTTCATCTAGGAGGGTCGTTCCTGTTAGGTCGACACTGTTCATTATTCCTAGGCTGGTGGTTTGGCCTGTATGATGTATTCTTTGGGGGACATCTTCCCCTTACTTGGTTCTGGTTCTAGGAGTATATTGTGACTCCCAGCAATTCTTCGTGTGGTGTCTATGGGACTGATGATAGGAATAGTAATTGGGTGCTTTATTCCTATTTCTAAGTTCAGTGCCTTGTCCCTATCTCACCCCCTTTGTGGGTGCCTTGGGTAAGGATGACGTTGATGCATTTCAACACCAAGATTGATCTCCTCATAGGCTAAGGTAGGCATTGCGTTGAGTGTTGCTGCAGCGAGCTCTTGTCTGTGGTTTAGTGGGGCCTAATGATCCATCAAATAGAAGTAGAGCCTCTTTCCCTTTGCATTTGAGGAAGTGGTAGACCCTGGCTAACCCCGTTCCTATGATTTCTCAATTCTTCATTGAGGATTTCACGCTTTATCATTTCTAATAGGGCATCATAGGTGGTAGGGTCCTTGTTTTGCATGTCTCTCCAAAAGAGGGAGTTCGTGTCCAATCATCCTCTTAAAGTAGTTAATGCTTCCCTATCCATAGCTTGTACATAGTAGGTCATCTCATCAGTAAAACGTGATATGAAGCTTTTCAAAGATTCACGTTGTTGCTATCACATAGCTTGCAATCTTTGGATTGGCATTTCTCCTTCCTTGCTAGTTGCGAAGCGTCTCAAAAAATTTTTCTTGAGGTCAGGCTAACTTCAGATGTTCTCCTTAGGCAACCTAGTGTACCAAAATTTCTGCACCTCCACTTAAGGTCAAGTAGAAAGCTCTGCACTTCATTACTGGGATGGCCCATTTCAAATTCATGTGTGTCTTGTAGCTATTCATGTGCTTTGCGGGGTCACCTCTCCCATCATACTTTGGAATTTTAGGGAGTGTGAAGTGGTTTAGCATGGGGGCATTCCTAATGGCTTGTGAAAATGGTTAATGATCATTGTCGTCGTCAAGGTCGCAAGACCTCTATGGTTCATCAGAATCCCTCATCCTCCCTATATTATGTTTGTGGATATGGATGTGAAGATCATGCTTCGCTTCTGGTCTAGTCTCTCCTTTTATGCCTATTCTAGGAATAGGAATCCGTGGCTCCTCATGATAAACTGGTTCTTCTTATCTCTCGAACCGAAGAGGCTCCTGATGCCTATTTCTAGGTATAGGATTAGGTTAAGCCTGCCTATTTCTAGGAAACCCTGGGCTCAGCCTATCGAAGACACTTACTGACCTTTGAGCAGGATCTTTTTGCTCATAATTTGGAAGAAAATTAAATGGAGCCTCACAAGGTCGTTCCGAGACGTAATTAGTGGAGGTATCGACCTCAACTTCCCTTTTGGTGTGGTGATATCCAGCCATTTGGTTTTGAACTTCTTCTTCCTCGTGGTATTACCCTTAAAGGTCATGGAATGCATTTCTTGGGATTGTGTATGGAGGAACTGGGTATCCTCATGCATAGCCATGTTCTGCTGAGTTATGTTTCTTATATTGGCAGCCTTTGTGGCCACCTTTCTAGTCTAGCTATTATCCTGCCTCCACCTCTTAACCTAACTTTTTTATGATGCTGGTGAGGTCTTGCGCGAGCAGATGTGACAACATGTAAGGGTTCTCCTTCTTCATAGTGTTCTCTCGTCCTACGAGGTACGTTTTCTTCACTGCGTAAACTCATATTAACAAACACTTTTTCGACCAAATGTTCATTTCTTCAAGGATCAAATGAATATAAAATTCACACGGTTTTCCTTGGACTTTCCAACGGTTCTTTCTTTAAGAATACTCATTTTTCAAGGGTTAGAGAATTCTTTCCAAAATATTTCTTACTAGCTTCTTCCCACAGGAATTTCGTGGTTAGATGTATGGTTTCCCACATATGGCATCAATTTGTTGACCCCAAAAAATGAGCCAACAAATGCTGGGCCCACTCCCGCCAAGCCAAGCAAGTTTCGGAGCGTTTCTACCAAAAGAGCGGTAAGAAATGAGACGGACATGAACGTGGGAGATACTCTACAGCAGGAGACAAAAGTGTTCGAGCTCCAACAAGTGAAACAAGGATAATTGCGCTAACAACAATTACCAATTGAGAACCAAAGTAACTAACCGAATATCTAATTAGAATATGTGAAAAGATATAAGATAATATAAATAGAAATTGTAAGGTTGTATATTAAGATATTTTTCCACAAAGAGCATATAATCGAAGGTGAAAATGCACACAAAAGTATTTGTAAATATTTCCTGCTCATTCAAGAGTTCAAGATATCATATTAAGAATCCAAAATTTCAATCCTCTCTAAGTTACAAAGAGAACCTATTTTTAGTGCTTTGGCCAATAGGGTGTCCGTTAGATCATAACCACTTGGCCTTATCTACTTAGTTGAGGCTTCACGTCACCGTCTATTCATACAATTCATATATTGATAAGGGGTCAACCACCATATACAATAGGGTGACACACTGACATTTTTTATTATAAGTATTACATCAATCACTTCTAAAAAATTTTCAAATATATTGTAAGAGATAGTGTCGGCTTCATGAGTTTCTGATGAATTGAGAGCCTCAGAGGGGTCTTTGTGTTGGTCCTCTGAGTTGAGAGCTTTAGCGCCTTTCTTTGTTTCTTTAGGCAGTGTTTCAGGCCAAGTGGTAGTGCTTTGTCCGTTGAGGTGGTGCCTCAATACGAGTTTCGATAGTTTTGCATAATTTCTTTATGTTTGATCACTTGGGTCTTTGTTGACTTTTCTTTTGATTTTCTGCCAACATGGATTGCTACCTGACACTTTGAGCTTCGGTGACGAGGTGTAACAAACAAAAAATTGAGAGTTTATAATTGGATTCAATCAAACAGTTCATTCTAATTTTTAGGTTTCTTTGCATCAACGATGATTGATAATCTATCATCTTTATTGCCAAATTTCTTTTTTCTTTTTCCAAATAAAAATATTTCTTTCCTTTAGGGCTAATCATTCACCATTATGGTTATACATGTGCCAAGGAGAAACCTTATTGAAAAAATTTCTACAATTGCTGGTTTTAGATATGATTGTGATCTTTGGGAAAGCCACAAGTAATAAAAGCATTTATCGATATCTATATGACATGACAAAAACATAGTTTATGTTAGATGTTAATGTACCGCATGCAACACTTTTCAGTACACAATACAATTTCACGAAATATGGATAAAAAAGAAAGAGAGAAAAAAACACAAAATGTATTCTATCATATATAATTACATGTGACAATACATTGTAACAAAATATGACTGAAGTGTAAGTGTTATACCCTAGGTC
>CAIGRO010304627.1:0-14031 GCA_903798355.1 Fraxinus baroniana | reverse complement strand
AAATAATCTATCTGATAAATTATAAGATAAAATTGTCACTTATAATTAGTTTATTGGTTTCATGATGAAAAGAATAAGTTGTCAGTTTTTTTTTTTTTAATTAATGCGGGCCGGCCCATGTGGCTGGGCCGACTCCTCAAAATGAGGCTTGGCCCAAGCCGGCTCTGTGGAACTGAGCCCTAGCCGGGGCCGACTCGAGCTTTTTCCGAGTCGAGCCCGAGCCGTCCGAGTCGCCGAGTTTTTTTGTCATCCCAAGAGAAAAACTTCACTGTACACTCTTTTGTTGACATTTCAAGTGTTGACAAGTATTGATTAGACAAAAAAACTATAAAAAATTTAAATTGTTCAATGAAGTGTTGCCACGTGATAAAGTGTAAAAAATTATGTAACTGATGATACACATGTGGGCATGATTGATCACATAAAACAACAAGGTTAGAGATAATTAAAATCCATGAAAAAATGGTACGAGCTATATGCATAATGGATTGTATAATGTCATATGACACTCTACAATTTGTCATTTAAAACACAATCAACTTTTTCATCAAATTTTTTCTCTCTACTACTACCTTGTTTGATCCCCATATTTTTTCAAAATACATTTTTTTAATTCTTCTTTTCAACCACACTTCTTCAATAAAATAATATTACACGCTACCCAAAAAATTTTACTTCATTTTTAATCGCACATTTTCCATCAATTTACTATTCTAAAAATGCATTTTACACAACAAAGGGGAGGCTCAAAAAGGCCCTACATCATTTCGGTATCATCTACATTTTTTATTTATTTATTTATTTTTTTGTACAAGCGGCAAAATCCATTAAAAAAATTCCTTTAAATTTCGGTGTCAGTGAAATGGCCAGCTTCTTGTGGCAAAAGAAGGGTTTAAGTAAAGCATACGCGCACCATATATATACGTAGAGTATTATCCAAGTAATTACACCTCAATACTCAGGGTCTATGCGAATTAGACATATGGTACATCATTTATAAAGCAACTGGACTATTCGACCTCAATATTATCCATTTACAATGAAATTCTAGTTTTCAAAGAAGTGGTATTAGAGAGAGAGGCTGCAAACTCAGTGTTTGTTTGTTTGTTTGGTAAAGTTTATGTTTAGTAAAAGGTTGATCAAACTTTATTTTTAATCACACATTTTATTGGATTTGTATCTTTTCACTTTTTAACCTGACATTTCGTGAGAATCATCAAGTTTCCATCTAGTTTATCCATTGTTAGCAATGTTGGGCAATCTCTTATGGTCCTTTAGTAGAGCTTCTTCCTTTGTTTATGCTTTTTGTAAGAATATATATATAAAGTTACTTTAAGTCAACTTACTCTAAAAATTCTTCTAACTAGACAAAATATTTTCAGAAAATTATTCAAAAATAACTTATTAATCTTAAAAATAACTTTGAATTTTTTAAAATCTTTGTCAAACATGTCCATACCCTTCTAAGGCTCATGATGAATTCCCAATTACAAAGTATGAACCCTAGTTAATGTTGAGAAATTAGATCAGCATATAATATGATATCCAGTAACAAGGCAGCGGAATAAAGAATTTCTCATTTCTTGCGCAAACCTAATTTGAGATAATAGGACAAAGCAATAAGCAAATAAATAATGTGCGAAAATAAATGACATACTATTTGACGTGGTCCGGTAATATGCTTACTTCCATGGTCTAAATCCAAACAATCTTTCATTATAATAAAAAATTATGGGTACTGTTAACCAAAAAAAAATGTACCAATGATGTAGCCAACAGATCTCAAGACCTTTCATGTTCACACAAGCTGAGTTCCGGCACACTTAGATTGATCGTTGGCTGTATGTGGCCTTCTCCGACGGTCTAGTCAAGTAGACGAATGATTTAGGGTGTGGGATAGCTTTGAACGTGAACCTCCAATCAATAAAAAGGGAGCCGGCTTGGGCGTAAATAACTGAAAATGTATGTAGCTAGAATATAGCTTTCATAGTCTAGATTTGCATTACCCTTGAATGGAACTAAATGTGAGTTTTTATACTTGGGTGAAGTGAATGTTCGTTGAATGATAGTGCAAGTGGCCTCATCCAAATGATTTCCCTTTCTTGTCATATACATCAATCAATCTAAGCTTTAAATGCTATCACCACTTTTGTGTCCATAAAAGCCTAGCTCGTACTTTTAGATTTGACCAAGTAGGATTGTAGCGACAGCTACAGTGGCAGTGAGTTGTCTTGTCAACTTATATGGTATGAGATTCGTATCTCGCCACTACCTCGTCCGAGTGTGTGTCAATGGGGTCTGCCTATCAGGGGTTCTGTCCAGGTGTTTCGCATGGGAGAGGTACGTTGCTCGCATCTGAATCGGTTCGTCGACATGTGGCTGGGCTGTCTTATGCCAGCATGGGCTAGTTAGGCCCCCTTATGGGCTCTAGTTTCTCAAGGCATAACAACACTCCCTGAAGTCCAGGTATGGTTATTCATATAATGCGTGGACTTTCGAGTTGGCAGAATTTCGGATTTGGTGTCGAGCCTCTTTAATAATTGAAACCTGAGATGAAATAGAATGATTCGAGGCGAGACCCTTGGAGCAAGCGTCAAGCCTCTTTAATAATTGAAGCATGAGATGAGGCAAAATGATACGAGGTGAGGCCCTTGGAGCAAGGTCGAGCCTCTTTAGTATTTGAAGCCTGATATGAGGCGATTGGAGCAAGCATCGAGCCTCTTTAATAATTAAAGCCTGAGATGAGGCAAAATGATATGAGGCGTGGCCCTTGGAACAAATATCAAGCCTCTTTAACAATTGAAGCCTGAGATGAGGCAGAATGATACGAGGTGAGGCCCTTGGAGCAACCGTTGACCCTCTTCGATAATTGAAGCATCCCAGGTGGCGTGTCCTAATGGTTTTGAAAGAGATGTTTATTCCCCATAAAAGACAGCTAGGTAGTGTGGCAATTTCCCAGGCTTGAGTTACGTGCGCATTTAATGCACAATGATTATGATATTTCACACCTGGCAAGGCCTACGCTTGCATACGGTGCGTGTTTAGCACGACTTCATTTGGGCCCTGGGTTTGGAGATAAAGTTTGCATATCTTAAAAAACTCTTCATTACAATCCTAGTCATTTTAGCTATTCATTTTCTTTGATGATTCCTATATAATTTAGTCTCTGATTGTCTCATTTTAAAGCACAATTCTTTAATTATTATCCATTTACAATCAAGCATGCACACAATAAAATAATTTATACGTAAATTCAAAAATTTTCCTACTTTTTAACCACAAATTCTTCTAAAAATTACTATTTAAAACATCATTTTTTTCAATAATGACCATCGACCAGGGACACCACGATGTAGCTAAAAGTCATGTCCAAGAGGGCTCCCATCACTTTTAATCACGTAGGGGTGTCAAACTTTGCCATTTTCGCCTAACAATGTAAATACACTTAGGGTCTGTTTGATTGTAAGAATGGAATTGGGTGGAAAGAAAATGAATTTCAGGGAATTGAATTGCCTAGAACTTGCTTTACTGGAAATTGTTAATTAATTGTGTTCGATTGATATAATTTTTTACCTGAAAAATATTGAAATTTTGGATCTTTTGGTGTTCGTTTGGTTTTGTTTTCCATGAAAATTGTCTAAAGGGATATAATTTGTTTCTATTACAAAAAAAATAAAAAAAATTGTCTAGAAAAGTTTTCCCCACCAAACTCATGTGAAAGCTTTTTCCTCAAATACAAAGAAAATGTGGAAAACAAATTCCATGAAAATTTTAGTTAATCAAATATGGAAAACGGTGAAAATTGAATTTAATTTCCACTTTCCATGGAAAAGAAAGCCAAACCAAATAGGGCCTTAATTATTTATTTTGACGTTGTTTTTTCGACCCTATTAATTGGGCTCTTTTTTTTTAATGCATTTTTTAAAATTTATTTTTGATTACACATTTTCTAGTAAAATAATATTACACGTAAATTCAAAAAAAATCTTATTTTTTAACCCCACATTATTTGAAAAATCACAATTCCAAAATATATTTTCTTTTGAAATCTCATTAAAATAAAGCCCAAATAGGGGCATCAAGAATTCAGCATCTGTTTGACACACATTTTTTTTATAACTCATTTTCAATAACATATTATTCAATAAAATAATATTTTTCATCATATCAATAATTTTTTCTTATTTTTGAGTGAATTGTCCAAATAGGCACTGAACTTTAAGTCATGCTTCCAAAAGATCACTGAATTTTGTAAAAAGTTTTCACGAGGTCACTGAACTTTGAAAATCACCATATTCATTACTAAACTTTGCAAAAGGTTTCTACGGGATCACTAAACTTTGCAAAAGGTTTCCTAGGAGATCACTGGATTGTGACAACTGGGAAACTTTTTGCAAAATTTAGTGATGAATGAAGTGATTTTTAAAGTTTAATGGCCTCGTAGAAATCTTTTGCAAAGTTCAGTGATGATTTGAGTGATTTTGAAAGTTTAGTGACTATTTGAACAATTTACTCCTTATTTTTTAATCACATATTTATCATCATATCACTATTTAAATTATATTTTTTTCTCAATAATATCCATCAAACACACTAAGCATTTTGTCTATGTGGGAGTTAAAATCAAGATTTTAATTTAAATCAAAATTAATAATTAATTTTAATTATATATTTCGTAGGATCCACAAATTCTTAATTAAATATTTCATCAACTATTATTAAAATTATTAAAATTTTGGTTTTAAACCCCACAAAACAATGTCTAATTAATACTACATTTTGTAAAACAGAATAGGTAAGAACTAACCCCAGGCTCATGTCCATTATTTCAGTAGAAAAAGTTTTTATAATAGTGAAGTTTTGAAAAAAGTGTGATTGAGTCCTTGTTTGATGATCATTATTGAGAAAAAAATGATGTTTTTAATAGTGATTGTTTACAGAATGTATGGTTAAAAAATATAGGAAAGATTTGGGTTTACGTACAAATATTTTATTATGTGAATGTTTAGCTAAAAATGAGTATGTGAATTGAAGAATTTAGTTTTAATAGGATACAAACATGGACTAAAAAGTAGGAATTTTTTTTTTTTTGAATTTATGTATTAAATATTTTATTGTGAAAATATGTGATTGAAAATGAATTTGAGAAAAAATATGTTTTAGCCACTGTTTGGAGCACATATTCTACCTCATGAGAATGAAAAAAATGACCATTGCACAAGTAGCTGGACCCCACCTTAAAGAGGAAGTAAAAAAAAAAAGGGCTGAATTTAATGACAAATGATCATATTTGTTACACCCCAAGAAACCGAGGTCCCATGTCAGGTTGCCACATGTGACTGCTACATGAGCTCTTAGGTGGATGACCAAGGGAAAAGTCAAGGTCAAAAGAAGGAACCATGCGTTTGAGGCCCTCCCATGTTAAGCTGGAAACCATCCGAGGTCCTTCAGCATGAGAATGAGGTCCCACAGACCTGGGAGGGTCGAAGCACTTCGATGGGGGAGCAGATGAGGTATGAGGACCTGGGAGTGCCGAAGCTCCTTGCTTAACTAACCAACAACCCCAACGAAAGGGCCAAATGTCCAAAGACACCCCGAATTTCGAAGTGAAACCGACCTCCCCCCAGGGTAGGATGGGTTCTGTCATTCAATGAGTCAGAAGATATTTATAGAAGTGACTGATGGGACGTCCGCTATAAAGGGCGCCAAGTGTGCCAGCCTATGGAATAGAGCGGCTGAAATGACAGCATATTAATGGCAGAAAAGACTGCAATGTGAGAACCCGGATCACACGATGTCGCCACGTGGATGGGATCCGATGACTGTCATGTAAATTAGTTCAGTATAAATAGCTTCCTTCTAGGGACAAAGAGGGACACACAAAAAATACTGGACGGAAAAGGAGAGGAGAAACACCATACCCATATCTTTCCTTCCACATATTCTATAAAGAAAAAAAGAGATTTGTTCTTAGAAATGTTAGCTAGGTGATCATTGATAGTGTGATTGTCTTGAACTATTCCGCCGGAGCCCAAACAGTTTTGTCTCTTGTCGGAAAGCACCTCCCGCGTTCATATAAAACCAACTACCGTCATCACTCCGATAGAAACGCGCCGGATCAGTACTTGACGTGGCAAGAATGGGTTCGGTATCTATTGAATTCATTTTTTGGGGTCAACAAATTGGCGCCGTCTGTGGGAAATCCAACACATAACCACGAGAACACATAGAGGAAAGCCAGCCGGAAACGTGGAGTCTAGCAAAGGAAGGGGAGAGTTTTTATGGTCCTTGAAAAAGGAACTACCTGAAAACTAAACGCCATTAAAAGCTAAGATATTACTTCTCCCACAAAGTTACAAGATGAGTTTTGCTGATGAGAATGCCACTAGAAGGACGAGGGAACGCCCTGAAGGGGAACCTTTTCACGCGAACCCAGAACCTCGTACGAGGCCCCCTTGCAAAGACGAGGGTCTAGGGGAGGAAGGGTCGCAGCCCAGCTTACTAGGGAAATGGCTACCATGGCCGCCAACATGAGGAATATCACCCAGCAAAATTTAGCCATGCAAGAGATGCTAAGGAACTTACAAGAACAAGGACCATACCAGGCTCCACCATACACCGCTTCAGAAGACGTCTTTTCAGACATGGCGAGATATTACCAAGAGGAAGAGGAAGTCCAAAGCCAAATGGCTGGTCATTATTATGATGGGAGAGAAGTTCCCCAAGAAAGGGTGGCTGGAGTGGGTTCCTCTTCCCATTATGCCACGGACGAACCACGAGAAGACCCGTTTGCATTCTCTCTGGGTCATGAACGAGACGATGCGCCCCAAAGATCTGTAAGCGTCTTTGATAGAATAGGCCCTGGGGCACCTAGAAATAGGCGAGCTTATTTACCCCAAGTGCCTAGAAATAGGCCAGCCTATCCACCTCCTGCAGATCCTAGAAATAGGACGCGAAAACCCGACTCCGGTGAAAATCGGACTAAGTATCAAGAGGAACCTGTGACCCGACGTCTTAAGAATAGACGTGAGAGACGGGAGCAGGATAGAAATAGAGAATGACCCCCCCCCCAAAGGCCTTCCTCCAGCAGAGGACAAGAACCCTGAGGCACCTCAGAGGTCCTGCGACATGGATGATGATGATGAACAATCACCTTTTTCCGAGGCTATTCAGAATGCTCCCATGCTAAACCACTTCACACTCCCAAAAATTCCAAAGTATAATGGGAGGGGTGATCTGGCGAAGCACATTAACAGCTACAAAACACACATGAATATGAAGGGCACCACATCGGCGATGAAGTTCAGAGCTTTCCACTTAACCCTGAGTGGAGGCGCCGAGGTCTGGTACGCTAGACTAACTGAGGGGAGCATCAGAAGCTGGCCTGACCTCAAAAAGACTTTCCTAAAATAGTTCGCAACCAGCAAAGAAGGGGAAGACCTATCCAGAGGCTACAAGATATGAGGCAGCGACAGGGTGAATCTTTGAATATCTCTCGTTTCACTAATGAGATGACATATTGCGTGCAAGTCACTGATAAAGAAGCCCTGACCGCCTTGAGAGAAGGACTAGATATGAACTCGCTCTTCTGGAGAGATGTCCAAAACAAAGATCCAGCCACCTACGACGTCCTGTTAGAAATGATAAGACGAGAAATCCTCAACGAGGAGTTAAAAGATCACAAGAACAGAGCCAGCCAAGGCTTACCCCCACCACAAATGCGGCGAGGACGAGGACCTACTTCCCACCTGATGGATAATCAGGCTCCGATGAACCATGGGCAATAGTTGGCTGCAGCAACACTTAACGCAGTGCCCACCTTGACCTATGAGGAAATCAGCCCAAGGAATGAGCCTATCCAACGACAGTCCTACCCAAAGAACCCTCGCAGAGGACAAAGTAGGAGACAAAACACAGAACCCCGAAAAAGGGACAAAGCCCTCAACTACTGCTCCCACCACCAGTCCCATGGGCATCGTACCGAAGATTATTGGAATGTTGCAAGGCTCTCCCATGTCTAGAGTTATAACAGGGGCAGGCAAGCGTCCTGGAATGTCCCATACAAACGCAACCAACAGCCTCGGAATAATAATCAGCACCAGAACACCCCCCTAGGGAAAGGGAAAATGACATGGGAAAACCCAGGGAAAATCGAAGGCAGAGGCGAAGTTCCTCAAACGGTGGGCATGAACCCATATGGGAAATTGACACGATAATTGGAGGACCGCATGTAGGTGGTGATTCAAGGAACTCCCAGAAAAACTATGCAAGGGAGGCAAGTGAACCATCTATGACTAGTTACATAGTGAATTAATCGACCAATGGGAGGGCCCCACTTCCAATAACTTTCACACAAGAAGATATGGTAGGAGTACATTATCCACTCTGTGACGCCTTAGTAATAAGAGCAGTCGTGGCTCGCAACGGCCTGAAAAGAATGTTAGTGAATAATGGAAGCTCAGTCAATATCTTATTCGGAGCCACCTTTGATAAAATGAAAGTCGATCACGAGCTGGCCCCAGCACACACCCCCTTGTACGGGTTTACAGGAGACAGCATCATCCCTAGAGGAAAAATCACTCTAGCCATGGAGATAGGAACAGAACCTCTACTTGCTCATCATTTCGCCGAGTTCTTGGTAGTGGATAACTGATCCTCCTACCACGGGGTACTCGAAAGACCTGCGCTAAAAGAAATGTGGGCAATTACCTCCATTCATCACCTATGTATGAAATTCCCGATGGAACATGGTGTCGCCACTGTCCGAGGTGACCAATGGGGAGCAAAGGAACGTATTCCAACGCCTTGAGAAAGGCAGGGCCCAGAAGTATCAACGTCATATCCGCCGATGCAGATATGGACGACCTCCTTGAAGAAGAAACGACCACTGGACAGGGGGAAGATGTCATAATCGGCGAACCCTCCGAGGAGGGAGACGCTCGTGGAACCATCCAGAACTTGGGAGGAGAAACAGTAAACAGAGAGGTAGTCAACCTAGAGGAGCTGGACCCGCATATCATTGATTACGAGCCTCAGACAGCTCCGATGGAGGAATTGGAGACCTTTCCAGTAGACCCAATGGACCCCAACAGGTACCTGCAAGTAGGGAGTAACCTACAACCGGAAATGAAGGAGAAACTGAAAAAATTCTTACTACAAAACCTCGATATTTTTGCTTGGAGGTACGGGGACATGATAGGCATCGATCCAAGAGTCAGTTGCCACCGGCTTAACATCAACTCACAAGCCGTTGCTCACAGGCAAAAAAGGAGAGCTCTCAACCCCGAAAGGTACGAGGTCCTCAAAGACGAGGTCAGGAAACTGATTGACAATGGTTTTATAAGAGAATCAACATACCCTAAATGGGTCTCAAACCCAGTTTTGGTAAAAAAGCACAATGGTAAATGGAGGGTATGTATAGATTTCTCGAATTTAAATCAAGCATACCCCAAGGATAGTTTCCCACTACCCTGGATAGACCAACTCGTGGATTCGACCTCTGGACACGAACTCCTTAGCTTCATGGACGCCTACTCCGGATACAATCAAATACCTATGTCTCCTCCTGACGAGGAGCACACCTCCTTCATTACGGATAGATGACTCTATTGCTACAAAGCAATGCCCTTCGGTCTAAAGAATGCAGTGGTAACGTACCAGAGGTTAGTTAACAAAATGTTCGCAGACTCCCTCGACAAAACAATGAAAGTCTACGTGGACGATATGTTGGTAAAAAGTTTGGGGGCAAGAGACCATATTACCTACCTCAACAATGTGTTCCAGACTTTACGAAGGTATCGAATGAAGCTCAACCCACTAAAGTGTGCGTTTGGGGTATTATCTGGAAAGTTCCTGGGTTACATCATCAGTCAAAGAGGGCATCGAAGCAAACACTGAAAAGGTCATGGCTTTGGTTAACACGAGGTCTCCACAGAAACCTAGAGAGGTACAAAGCCTCACTGGCAGAGTGGCGGCCCTAAATTGCTTCATCTCAAAGGCAACGGACAAATGTCTACCCTTCTTCAAAATTCTCAAGAGAGGAAACAAGTTCCAATGGACCGAGGAATATGAAGTGGCCTTACAGAAGTTGAAGGAACATCTGAGCCAAGCCCCACTCCTTTCAAAACCCAATAATGATGAGGTCCTACAGTTATACCTGGCAGTAACCACCGAAGCCCTTAGTGCGGTGTTAATAAGGAAAGAGGATGACAATCAGCTGCCAGTATACTACATCAGTAAAGCATTCCTGGCAGCGGAAGCACGGTATCCCGATATGGAAAAGCTGGCATTTTCTCTAGTGACTGCGTCAAGGAAATTACGACCTTACTTTCAAGCCCACAACATTCAAGTGTTAACCAATTACCCCCTCAAGTAGGTGCTACAAAAATCTAATGCTTCGGGGAGGCTGTTCAAATGGGCAGTGGAGCTTAGCGAGTTTGATATCGCCTATAACCCAAGGTTACCGATCAAAGGGCAAGTTTTGGCAGATTTCGTGGCTGAATTCACCCTAGCCCCAGAGATGGAAGAAGAGATGGAGGCGGTGGAGCCCTAAATTTGGAAACTTTCAATTGACGAATCATCCGGGGATACAGGATCTGGAGCAGGGATTGTACTTGTTAGCCCGGAAGGACACAAGCTCAACTGCGGCATTCGGTTCGGCTTCAAAGTGACCAATAACGCCGCAGAATACGAAGCCCTCTTAGCTGGCCTCCGGTTAGCAAAAGAAATGCAAGTGAAGAGACTCCTAGTCAGCAGCGACTCCCAACTTGTGATCAGCCAAGTACATGGGAATTTCTCCACAAGGGACAAAACTATGGCTGCATACCTAGGGCTGGTAATGGGTTTGCTCCTTTCATTTGAGAAGTTCGAACTAATGCAAATACCACGATCTTACAACACCCATGTTGACATACTGGGAAAACTTGCCAGCAGCAAAGATTCCGAGCTAATCACAACGGTACCCATTGAGCATCTCCTTAGACCCTGAATTGAGTTCGGAGCAACGTTAATGTAGGTAGAGGACACTCCCCCGTGGATGAAACCCATCATGACCTACTTAAGGGACCAGATCCTCCCCCAGGGAAAGGAGGAGACCCAAAGGCTAAGGAGGGGAGCCGCACATTTCCTTTTTCAGGACAACGTGCTATATAAACGCGGATACTCGCTGCCTCTGTGAAGGTGCATCGGTAGGGAACAGGTAGATTATGTACTCAAGGAAATTCATGAGGGTGTTTGTGGCAACCATGCCGGTGGGTGGTCATTGGCACAAAAGGTGCTAAGGCAAGGGTACTATTGGCCCACCTTAAAAAAGGACACACAACAATTTGTAAGAAAATGTGACAAATGCCAACGGTTTGTCCCCATCCTGAGGTAACCATCGCAAGAGCTGAACGTGGTGAATAGCCCCTAACCATTTGCAAAATGGAGAATTGACCTGATCGGACCTCTGCCCAAAGGGAGATCCAGTGCTGTGTTCGCAATTGTCGCTATTGATTATTTCACGAAATGGGTTGAAGCCGAACCACTAGCCAAGATAACTGAGGCCAATACTTCCAAATTCCTTTGGAAAAATATCATATGTAGGTTCGGAATCCCACATTCTATCGTGTCGAACAACGGTAGGCAGTTTGACAACAAGAAGGTCAAGGAAATGTGCGAGGAGCTGGGTATCAAAAAACATTTTTCTTCCCCACACCATCCCCAAGCAAATGGGCAAGTGGAAGTAGTAAACAAAATCATCAAGTACACCCTGGAAAGGAAACTTGATGCTTCAAAAGGAGCCTGGGTCGACGAGCTACCACAAGTCCTTTGGGCAATCCAAACCACCAGCAGGACCGCCACTGGTGAAACCCCTTTCTCAATGACATATGGGGCAGAGGCCATGAGCCCCGTGGAAATAGGTCTCCCATCCCCCAGAAGATTATGCTTCAACGAAGTTGGTAATGATGAAATGAGGAAGTGTGGACTAGACCTCCTTGAGGAAAGAAGGGATAGTGCTCAAATCAAAGTGGCGGCATACCAGAAGAAGATGACCAGATATTACAACTCGAAAGTGAAAAAGAGGTCGTTTCGAATCAAGGAATTGGTTCTCCGCAGTGTATTCCCATCTTCCAAAGGGCAAGGAATGGGCGCCTTTGGTCCCAACTGGGAGGGACCATACCAAGTGTGTGAAGAGATACAGCCCGGGACTTACAAAATAGAAGACATGGATGGGAAGGTACAACCTCATCCCTGGAATATTCAGCACTTACGCAAGTACTATCGATGATGATACATCTTGTATAAGTGAGATTCAAATCAAATAAAATGCAACTTTCTTACACGCGAGTCATGATCCATGGGACCTTGAAGCTCTATGAGAGCACTTTATTATCTAAAGCTCTAAGAGAGCACCTTATTATCTGAAACTCTAAGAGAGCACCTTATTATCTGAAGCTCTAAGAAAGCACTTATTATCATTCGAAGCTCTAAAAGAGCACTTTATTATCTGAAGCTCTAAGAGCACCTTATTATACCTTATTATCCGAAGCTCTAAAAGAGCACTTTATTATCTGAAACTCTAAGAGCACTTTATTATTTAACGCTCTAAGAGAGCACGAACACCCAAGGAGCAACCGATATGTGCGAAGCTCGAAAGTTTGTCAAAAATCATGTCGAAAGTTGTTATTGCGCATTGAAAGTTAAAGCAACTAAAGGTAACAGAACAATAAAAATAAAGGAGAAAGGAAAGCTTAATTAGAAACAAAGAAAATTGGGTCGAGGCCCTTACACTTGAATAAATCCAAAGGGGAAAAGAAATATACTAGGCCTAAGGGGGTGGGGGTTGCGATCCTTCAAAGGGGACAATCGCTGTGGAAGCCTCTGCAGCAGGAGCCTCTTCCACTGACTCGCCTTTGAGGTCAATTACTTGATCCCCATCCAGTGGAGTCTGAGGTTCGCCTTCTTCCTCCTCCATAAACTCAGCCCGAAGCTCTATAGTGGGGAACTGGGTATGTTTCTCCATCTACTCAATGACCTCGTTGTAGGCATATTTCCTCCAATATTTCCTAAAACGTTGATACGCCTCGGTCAAGTGGAAGTTGGCCATGAAACGATCCTCTGCTTCAATGCTGGCTTGTTCAGCATCCTTTCGAACCATCTCCACCTCCTCTACCAGGCCATTCACATGGGAGGTCAATTCGGCCACCCTCTTATTTGCCTTTTCTAGGGCCTCAGCAGTCAGCCTCTGATGGGCGTCGAAATTCTCAACGCGCTTCGTCAGCGAAGCGACCTCACTGTTAGAGACGTGAACCTCTTTCTTCAAAGATTCGATCTGGGTGAGGGCAGAAGCTAGCTTCACAGATTCCACGTCCATTTCCTTCTTCAAGGCCTCAAAGTCTGCCTTGGACTTAGAAGCCTCATCCTTGGCTATTTTCTCCAACTCCTCTGCCTTGGTAGCCTTATTCGTAAATCCGCGATTCTTACCCTGAAGGCTCTTGAAGAGGGATTCAGCCTCTATGGCCATACCAAAGGATCTCCCGGCCTGAGCTACCATCGTCTCAAAAATATTAACAGCGTCTTTCTCCTAGATATAGTTCTGCCATTTGTCTGTCCAATATTTGTGAAAAGTGGTAGTGGCTGTTTGGATTTCTGGGGGCAGAAGTGCCAGGGCCTCAGAAGCAAGCTCATCGCTTCGACACATCATTCTCTCCTTCTGCCTAGGAGCATCGGAGGCACTGGATTCCGAAGTTTTGGCCTTCTTGGCAGGGACTTGTCTGAGGGGCTCCGCCTCAGTAGGTCGCTTATTGCCCCCTNTAGTTCTGCCATTTGTCTGTCCAATATTTGTGAAAAGTGGTAGTGGCCGTCTGGATCTCTGGAGGGAGAAATGCCAAAACCTCAGAGGCAAGTTCATCGGTTTGGCACACCATTCGCCCCTTTTGCCTGGGAGCATTAGAAGCATTGGATTCCGAAGCACTAGCGTTCTTGGTAGGGACTTGTCTGAGAGGCTCCGCCTCAGTGGGCCTTTTGTTCCCCCCCCCCCCCCCCCCTCCC